>CALNHX010005595.1:0-103867 GCA_940337035.1 Agriotes lineatus | reverse complement strand
CGTCCTTGCTTTGATGGCTATTAAATGTTATACTTGACACTATTGCCATATTCGAATAGGTATAGATATCTTAAAGACATATTGTTTTATAAAAAGAAATCTACAGACAGACAAACTTGTGCAACTTACAGAAGAAACGTTTTTTTAAGGATTCATTATTATACATACTGTTGACATCAATATTTGTAAATATTTATCACTATCCTTATAATATATAACTGTTATATATCTATGCATTGTACATCAGAACGACACAAGCCCTTTCCGTTATTTTGTTGCATTCAGTATTTTAACCCTCCATACACAACCGCCACTCTGATGTAAAGAGCACAGCGCCATCAACATTTTTAATCAAAACCGTAATTTTAATTTTCAGGAACTCATTAAATTCGAATAAAACGTAAGCTGTTATAATCCAGTTCACGTTTTACTTTCCAGTTTTCCCTGCTTCTCGGGTTGTTTTTATAGGGATGATAAGACCATCAAGGCCCGTGAGCCCAATTAATCGGCAAGAGCTTAAAGCGAACGAAATCAATCATAACTGCAAATGGTGTTCTGGCATTTACTTTGAACTGCCCTTGTTATCAGGCAAGCCGAGAATCTGAATTCGTTTAAGACGCCGGGAAAATCAAAAATAAATTCCGCCGGGACATAAATTAGTTTCGGTCCGCTTCGTTCCGATACTTATTGAAAGACAGGGTTGGTTAATGCTAAAATATCAAAATTAATGACGATAGCCGAGCGTTTCCGTTTGAAATACTTTTATTTGAGCTTTGCCAGTCAGGGGAAATATATAGTTATTAGAAGTGGAGGCTTCAGGCTCCACAACACGCAGCTTTTCTCCTCGAAAAAGCAACCGCTTCAATAAGCCACAACTGTTTATTGCTGCATGCTTAATTTAAATATGTTTAATAATAATTAGTTTCTATGACGCTAGATTCTTGCACGCGCAATTACTTACGGAGGATCCTTTGGAGTCCTGGGATTCACTCAGCCCCAACCTTCAATATCCTCCAATTATTTTCTTCTCTTCCTTTTCCCCACGACGTTCTCTCAACTTTAGATAACTTTAGCCAACTATACAATTCCAAGAATTTATTTCTTTTTCGAAGCCCCTTCAATAAACTCCTTTGTGGAAGTCTTTGATGAATCAGGAGAAAGAAATCCGATCTTGGTCTCATTTCAATCGCTAACCCTCTGTTTTGTTTCAGTGATTGGATGACTGCCATAAGCAACACAGTAAGTGACGCATGCTGTTATTGGTAGCTCTAAATGTTAAGTGTTTGCTAAAAGCCAAACACGAAACTGCTATCACAAACTGACAGGTGGGAATCGTCTCTACTCCGCGACCGCTCTTGTCCCGAAGGAAAATCAGGACCCGCTTGAATGATGTAGAGATAAATGAAGTATAAAGGCCGAATGAATATAGAACCTTCAAGTTTTCGACAGACAAAAGTTTGTTTTATTGCGCACAATGGTGGCGCCAAAAACGTCAATAAAGAATTTAAATTCAACAGACGGAAATGGCTTTTATAGACTATCCAAATGCTTCATGTTTTTATGTTAATTGTTCTAATTTGACTAATTAAATTTTAGGAAATAATAATTGCAGAAGTTTTCAAATTAGGTAATTTGAAATTTACCTATCAGATATTACAAAAAAACTAATTTTAGCAGTAACAATCACAAGCTTTTAATGAAGGAGATCAAGACATCGTAATTATCAAATTACATATCATTTTGTTTCGAACATTAGGCATTTATCGATAAACTCGAATTTTTTCACCAAAACATAAGTATTACGATGCAATTTACGTAATATTTCGTATATTTAGATATCGTATACTCTCTAAACAAACAATTTTCGTCACCAGATTCCTATAAATTATATCTCATGATACAAATGGAACATTAAAACAGTAACCGGCAAAAAAATTGAGAATATTGAGATAGTTGAGGAAATGCCAAAATCCATGCATTACGATTAAGCGAAACAAAAAAGAAACTTGAGCTAGATTAATAATAGTTACGGACATACGTTACGATATTCAGGTGAGAATATAATTCGTTGAATTTTGAACCAATGGTCATCTCTTAAATTTAGAACATTGGCTAATAAGACCTACCATACTGACAATATACCGACTCGCGATTTTAGATTTAGTACGAGCTAACTTGGTTTAGTTTCATGTGTCAAATGAACTAATTTAAAAATAAAAGTCAGTTGACTTTTGTAGATTAGGTAGTGCGTTCTAAGGATAAAAAGCAACAAACAGTGTGTTTGGGACCAACATTGATTATTAGCATTGAAACTCGCGTAATAAAATAGTATTACGCTCTCTCTCTCTCTGGTATATACAGTGTCCGCCAAAAATTCGGCATAATATGGGAAAAAATTTAGCCCCTATCCTATACACCGAGTGATTTTTACTTGTTTAGAAAAATGGAGTTTTTCGAAATTGTCAAAATCCGAAAAGTGCTATTTTTCCGAAATTAAGTAAGATTTCAATGAGATTTTTTTAGAGTGTGTTATTTTTAGCTAACTGAACAATGTTAAGGCAAGAAAACCACTAATTTTCCTTAATTTAGCTAGAAATTCAATTTTCAATCTTTATATATTTTTCAAAATTTCGCATATCAAGACCTTATATTAAAATTCAATTTTTGTTATGTGAAGACGTTAAAGAGTATCTAGTCTATCAGAATAAATTTAATCATAATTAATTTTTTAACCGTTCCGCTTTCCTAAACTACATTTCTAGTATGCGCCTTATTTGATGTTCAGTGAAAACTATAACATAAAATATACAACATTAAAGGGCTTGTTTGAACGGTTTAGAACTTATCAAATTAAGCTGACAGAAAGTGAGTATTAACTAAAATTAGCTACTTTCTGAATCAATACTACACATACAGCTTATGTCTATCTTTTTCTTCCTTGGCCTCCTTGATAAATATTTTTAGATCACCTGTTAGTTATGAGCGAATATTATACTACAACCGGTCACAACATTTTAATCAGAAATGTTAGAATAATTATAAACTTCTGTATATAATAAACTCATCAAAGCCTTTTTTAGCCACTTTAAAATGCATATACATTTATTTGATGCCCTTAAAAACGGAAGCCAGGAGAAACATTGCCTATATGACATATAATAAATTGTTATCAATCACGGTCGATGATATTAGAAGAGCAGCCGAAGTAAAAACCAATTATCGACTATTGATAGCAGAGATAAAATTTACAACACCAAAGACATATGATGTAGTAAGTAAGAAGTATAAGAAAACGAAGCTTGAAGGCCTGAACAACAAAGAAAAATTAAAAGATAGGTAGAACGTTAAACCTTTGATCTGTATAAGCGTCATTATAATGGCTATAAAGATAATACTAAACTCCAAAGTCAGACCTCTCTTACAAAACATCTATAAACGGCTTTACTCAGAACTTCCCTCGCAAATACAAGTTGTGACACTAAACAGTTTTAAATTGTTAAATTTTAAATCAAAGGAAAATATGAATAAAAATAATTTGACGTTCGTAATAACACTTTAGTAAACACAATAAAATGAAACAATTGGTAATGCAAATTACATAAATTTTCAAATTTAAAAGAAATTACCGGCGATGGCATTCAAACTTTAGCCCCTGTGAACGAACCTGAGTATGCGATTTCAATCGATGCGGTAGCCCGACGTAAAGCAGGCGTTCGCGGCCTCGCCCACCGAAGACGCATCCGATAGGAGAGATGCGGTTGCCTTAAACACAACGCATTTATTGTTGATCCTTGTTTTATTTTTTAGAACATCTATTTTGTATCTGTTGATTCATATTTTCGTCAAGATTAAAGCCTGGGCTATTTGAAAATTATCACTTGTATCTATTTCTCGCTTGAACAAAATATATATACAGTGTCGGCATAATATGGGAAACATTTTTACTTCTTTAGAAAATTGAGTTTTCTTATAAATTGTCAAAATCCGAAAAGTGCTATTTTTCGGAAACTAAGTAAGATTTCAATAAGATTTTTTTAGAGTGATATTTTTAGCGAACTGAACATTCTCAAGGCCAGAAAACCCCTAATTTTTTATAACTTTAGCTAAAAATTTATTTTTCATTTTTTTATATTTTTCAAAACTTTATATTAAAATTCAATTTTTTTTATGTGAAGACTTGAAAGATTTATAGTGGAAAAAAATAATATAATATGGTAATTACTTCTTTAGATTTTTTATTATTTACCGAAAAGTAGTATGTTTGCATAATTTTTCAATATTTTTCAATTATAATTAATATCTATTTATATGGTTTCAAGAAACTCTAATCTAGCCCTGTTAATGAATTACAGTTAGAAAAATCCTGTAAATGATCTTTTATAGTTATCTAAATGAAGATATTTTTCTTTATCCAATTACATGTTCTAAAAAATCTCCTCATTTAGAGAACCGTAAAAGAACATTTACAGAATTTTTGTATCAGTAATTTATTTACAGGGCTATATTAGAATTTGTTGAAGCCATTTAAATAAATATTAATTAGAATTTAAAAATATTTCTCCTAAAAATTATGCAAACATACTACTTTTCGGTAAATAATAAAAAATCTAAAGAAGTAATTAACATGTTATATTATTTTTTTGGGTTTTTCTGGCCTTGAGATTGTTCAGTTCGCTAAAAATAACACACTTAAAAAAATTTCATTGAAATCTTTCTTAGTTTCCGAAAAATAGCACTTTTCGGATTTTGACAATTTCGAAAAACTCAATTTTCTAAAGAAGTTAAAATCACTCGGTATATATGATAAGGGCTAAATAGGTTTTTAAACAAGCACACATTATTGACGTAAATTTTTTTTAAAATTAAATATAAAAAATTTTCCCGTATTATGCCGACTTTTTGACGGACACTGTATATATATATATTTAAGATGCGCACCCTGTATATGTTATGTCAAAAATATGCCCCTTTTGTCAAGAGTCAAAACCTGAGCTATGTGCAAAATATTGCTTTTATTTAAGTAATAGTTCTTAAGTTAAAGCAAAAATAGGCAGAATTTTATTTTTTAAGGTACTTGCCCTGTATATATTTTACTGAGATTTTCTCTCTATTATACCAGGAAGGCATATAATTGGCATGCAAAATATCGTCATTCTTCAACAAATAGTTTTTGAATCATCTACCTTCATCTATAGGCACCCTGAAACGTGAAGATCTGAAGAAATCTCGGAAGGTGTTTTTTTTGCGAATACAATACTAATACCTATTACCACAAAAGTACTTCATCTAATACAGACGATTTTATAAAAGCTTATAGGCGTCGCTGCTCTTAAATCACTTATTAAACAACAAATGAAACACCACACTTACTGAATAATAATATAATAACAAATGAATGGAAACAATATAATAAATTTAGTAATTAATAAAATGCGTAAGCTTAAAATGCGTCGAAGTCTGTTCGGGCACGGTCGCTGAATGTTCAAGATTTTCGGGGTGAGAGTTTCTGCACAGGTCCGGCTTAAATGACCCCTGCGTTGTAGTCCCTCCCTCTGGATCAAACAAACGTTACGGGTTTGTGTCCAGGATTTTATTTTTTCAGCTTCCTGGGACGACCCCTTTTCCTAAGAGGTACCACTGGTTTAGGAATGTCCTTATTTCCAAAGTGGTATGGTGTTAGATCTGATGCATGCTATTTTCCTAAGGAAACATCTTGATTACCACGATGGGCAATCTCGTAGGTGGTTGGACTAACGAATTTAATTATGACATATGGCCTATCGCGACGTGGTCCCAGTTTCGAAGTAGTTCCTTTGGCAGCATTGCTCAGTAGATGCGACTTCATCAGCACCAAATCTCCTGCTTCGAAAGGCGGAGAATCTCTTCGTGTCTTGTCACCTTGTCGCTTCCGTAGGTCTTGGGCATGCTCATTGAACTCACGTGCTTCAGATGGTGTGTCCGTATTTATGCCATGTTCTGAGAAAGGGGTGGCGTCCTCCCCTTGATTAAAGATACTTTTGTACTTAACGTGTAGCTGATTGAGTCGAGTCCTCTCATCAGATTCCAGATTAACTCGTTCACATTCACGCAGCTGAAGTTCGGTATTCGATTTAAGATCAACGATCGCTGATGCTGTTTCAGAGACACTTGAAACAGAATCGACGATTTCTTGTTTCGAGTGGTCTTCTTCAACCACAACTTAGTGCGATTTTGAACTCCCTTCCTCTAATACAATAATGTCCTCCGCGAATTCGTACTTCCTTTCTGGATCATCTGCAAATCTCCAGGTGTACTGGCCGAAGTTGATGACAATCCCAGCGTTTTTCAGGAAGTCCATGCCTAGCAGGGTACGATTATTTTCCAACTTAGGCAGAATCATAAGACCTGTTGGTATAGATCTACATACAAATTCCAATTGCACCTGAGCTATCAATATATCTTCTTCTCTGGCAATTCCATCTACATACGCGATCGTAACTCGCGATAACGCGAAAGGATGACTAACCGATTTTAAATAATCGTACACCCGCCTTCCTGCAATGCTGGCTTGAGCACCTGAGTCTGCATAGGTGATTCCCTCTCGATCGAGCAATTTAATCGGTAGTAGAGGTTTAGTGCACGTATTTGTAATAACGCACGCTTCCATAATAGTTATGTAATTCAGCATGGTAGCGGAATTGGCACTTGTTCTACGTGGTTGCTCTGGATTGATGTTTGGGCAATTGGCACGCACTTTACCGATGGATCTACACCCGTAGCATTTAACTGACTGCTGCGCAGGTAGAGTTATTATCTCTTGCTGATCGTCTCTTGTATGTTTGCGTTCACAAATTTTGCAATCATCAACCGAATGTCCGAAATGGCGACAATAATCGCATCGCGGGCGCTCTTTCCAGGTTTAGATGCACTTGGTTGTGAAAACCGCGAAGATTCACTTTTCTGAGTTTCCTGTAAGGCTTGTTCAGCTTCACGCGCGAGTTTGAGCAGGTCACCGTCAGTGTTAATATTTGTTCGCAATAACCGCTTCCGAATTCGGCGATGCAAAAAACCAAATAACATCAATTTGAATTGCCTCACTCGGTACAGTTTCTAAGTGAGAAAACATAGCCCTCGCATTACTGACGAAAATATCAGTCGATGTTTTCTCGTCCTGCTCATTTGCAAATAATTCGTGGTAGATTTGATAGGCAGGTTTTCGCGGCCCGAAAGAATTTCTCATTGCTGTTTCAGCATCTGCCCAATTTGTCACCGAAGATTTGATTCCTTGCCACCAAGTTCCGGCAGGACCTGCAAGCAGCATTGACAAGCCACGCACCGCGTTTTCATCCGACACGTTTAAACACTCGCGATATGTATTCACAGAGTCAAGAAACGCGGAAACGTCTACACCCTTGTTCTCCGCAAACGGCGATGTGCATTTCGCGAAACTCCCTTTTGTTGTTGAAAGTTCTGGCGTAGCAGAATTTGCTCAAAATCATGTTGTATTTGGTGCAATGGTTAATTTACCTGTAGTTGATCTGTAGACATCTGAATTACCAAAGGACTTGTGGAATCCATTGCTACTGTTTTCAGATCAGGTGCTGGTTCAATTTTTAAATGCGCGCTCTTTTTTAACAGCCTCTAGCTTTGACGACGTTTTTGCGGCATTCACAAAATGCGTGCGACGAATTTCTTTTAGCCGAGAAACCACAAAACAATACCAAGTGTCTTTGTTTCCGCAACGCGGCAGAGTTGTCAAAGAACAGATCTTTGAGACGCTGTCCGACGCCGTTTTCGAAACGTCTTTTATCTAAAGACGCGACGCGACGCGACGCCGTTGTCGTATGTCTTTATTTCTGTTTTGGCACACTAATTAAAGCGGTTGCAGTAAAAGAATAAGGCTTACCTCGAAGTTGCAAATACTTGGTGTTGTGTATTTGTACGCACTGTCGTGGGAGGTTCCTTGCTTAATCTGTGTTTTGGGTTACCGGTCAGCGATGGCCAGTAGTCATTAATCACCGCGGTTGAAGAGAAACCGAAGAAGTGCCGACTTGGGGTCCAAGATCGTTAGCAGATGTTGAAAATAGCTAAGCGATGCTTTGGTATTCATTGATAACTTGTACAGAAAACTTCTGAGTTTCTGTTTTTTTTTTTGCAATTTCACTTACGTATTCAGTTCACTGTCAATGTTTTGAGTATTAACACATACAAACATAGTTTATTGTTTTCAATAGATTTAAAAGCTGTTCGTACACTAATTAATAAAATTTTCGGCCCCCCACGTTAGGCTGCCAGATATAGGCGTCGCTGCTCTTAAATCACTTATTAAACAACAACTAAAACCCTTAACTTACTGAAAAATCATATAATAACAGATGAATCGAAACAATATAATAAATTTCGTAATTAATAAAGTGCGTGAGCTTAAAATGCGTCCAGGTCTGTTAGCGCACGGTCGCTGAGTGTCCCAGATTTTAGGGATGCGGGTTTCTGCACAGGTCCGGCTTAAATGACCCCTGCGTTATAAGCTGATATGTCTAAAATTTTGCATGAGACAATAATTTTAGATTTTGGACAACTTCTATTGATCATATTTTGACGTATTTAGACCAGGATGTGTATCTACTTTACTTAAAACAAAAGTTTTTTATCCACCGCTCGTGAGGGGCCATGCAGACCAATCCACCATTTAAGTTTTTAGATTTTCGACTCAAATTTTTACGAAGATTATCGTCAAGTGTAGTTTTTAGCCAGTTTAGTAACACCCTGTATAATCCAAATCCAATTATACATAATTATTTGTTTCAGATCCTATATATAAAACAATTTAGATTTAACTTTCTTAGAATATACCACCAGTAAATAGGTAATATGTGACGGGTGCTAGAGGAGAAAATGTGAAAATGTGAAAAGTGGAAGAAAGACATTGCAGTGGATTAAAAAAAAGCAGACTATAAAGAACAGATAAAGAAGTTAAAACAGAAGACTAGAACATTTTACTGATTTAGTACTAGGCAGAACAGCCTGTAAATATATACTTAAATTGAATAACTATGTCACAATATCTATATACAGTGTGTGTGTGGATCGCTAAATAGTCCTTAACTTAGTTAATAATAGAGATATCGAAAAAACTTATTTTTATTTTAAATGCCAGTATAAAACCTAAAAATTGACGTAAATCAATTTACGCCATGGTCTCTCATTTATACGTAGTAATACACGACTTTAGTTTATTAAATCGAACACCCTGTATGTTTTAGATATTTGGAATAAATGCTTAAACTAATATTTTAAAACTTATTATATTTTAAATTTAAAAAAAATAGCTAAAGTAGACCATGACTTATGCAAAACCACTTACAATGGAACGAGAAATGCAAAACAAATTCCACTTGACTATAAATTGTTCATGGCCGATTTATCACGCCAAACGTACTAAAACAATTGAAAACTATGTTTTTTTAAATTGAACAATATGAGTTTCATCAAACAGTATCAAAACGTATAAAAAATAAAAAACAAGGAAAACATAATTCAAAAATAATATAACATTATATCATTTGGAGAAAGGAAATGGAACATCAAACATGACTACCATACAAATATAGTGGAGAAGGCTAGGTCCATAAAAACCCAGAAAATTAACTGTTAATAATGTTAGACACACAGTTTACAAAATGTATCTATCTAGATAAGTAATTGTAAAAACATAAAAAACGTTGCATCGCCGTTTAAAAGAAGAAATGGATGACGATTTTCCATACTGAGACTAGTGTAGCTAACTGGTTGCTCGAAATAGGTTTTAAATGGGTGCTAGACAACAACAAAAGCTTTCTAAATTAGTAGTTACATATCCAGTTAAAACGATTATTATTTTTACTTCCTTTTACTATAAAGGAAGTATTGGATTCACCCCAAAAATTCGAAATTGAGTTTTCAACGGATCTTCACGTTTTAGAGTCCCCTGATCCCAAAAAACTTTTTTTTTTTCATTGGTCTGTCTGTCTGCTGTGTGTGTGTCTGTGTGTCTGCCTGTGAACAGAATATCTCAAAAACGAAAAGAGGTATGGCATTGAAACTTCATATATAAGTTTTGTGTACTATGTAGATGAGCCAGCAAGATTTTGAATAAAATCGCATAACCGGAAGTAGGTGTTTACTCTTGTGATTTTTCCGTTTTTTTCGATTTTTTCAAAAACGGCTTTAACGTTTTTTTTTAAACTTTAAATTTTTCTTACATTTTTAATGTGTATTGATGTGAGATAGGTGATTTTCCAGTTGAATACTTCTAAAGTGAATTTCTTTTGTTTTTTTTTTCTATTTTTTTTTATTAACTCCTATTTTAAATAAAAGACCCGGTATATTATTACATTTTTGAATTCACCTTAAAATTCTAGAGAAAATTTGTCTCTTCAACTAACACTCGATTTTGTACCGTTTTTGTAGAATTTGTAATTTTTGAAAATTTTTAACAAATGGTTAAAAATTCAAAATGAAATTTCTGACTAATTATAAAATCACTGTAAAAGGAAGTTGTGTGAGTGTATCACACCAGATTTTTAAGAATGTATACGAAAATTATACTAATAACTAATTAAAAGTTAGTTTCGTGATGAAGCATGGATCTTTTGCAAGACCTCTAACAGAAATATGTGGCAAGATGGTAACTCCAGCACTTCTGTGAATAAGACCGGAAATGGATATCGTTATATAATTGTTCATGCAACGTCTTTAATTTTTAAAAATTAAAAGAACTGGAGATTACCTCGATAACAAGAATTGCGAAAATTTTAAGAACTGGTTTAAAACCCAACTTATTCCAAGTTTGAATAAGCCTTCGGTACATTTATGAATTGACTGATGTGGAAGATTATTACATTGGTCAAATATCTCTGCCTTGTATTTTTAATACAAGGGTATTAAATAATCCATACAACCATGCCATTTTGTATCAGCTAATCCAAGACATACTTTAGTAACTAAAAATCTAGTGATGTGAATTTTTCAATGGGGGGGGGGGGGGGGGTGCAGTGCATAGCTTTGCAGCAAGTTATCCATATGTGGAAAATCCCATCTTGATGAGCACATTATGGAAGAAGAAGAAAAATATATCGATTTTGAGCAATATATGTGGCTGATTAAGCACATTCTGCATTTATTTATGGTTAAAAACAATATTTATCTAACATGGGAGAAGGTCCTCCTGAAGTGGCTAACGACATCCGAAGCAGTACCTCACTGCAAGCATGTCCCCTTCTATTGAATGTGTTGATGTATCTCACGTTTTTCTCAATTACATTAAAGAGGGTGAGGGATGTTGGAGAGAAGTATCGCGAGGTCTACTGATTTTTATAAATACTGCAGGTTGCCGTGCGGCTTGTAGATCTTATGGACTGTGGGTTATACAACGCTCTACATAAAACTTATCTATTTAAAAAAAATGTTAACAGTCTTTGTGTCCAGCTTGATATATGATTGTAAATCTTTGGTTTTAAGTAAATAAAGATTAAAAAAGTAGACGACAAGCCTCCGAGATTAAATATCTGCAACAGGAAACAGGTTACGTAACGATGTAATAAAACTAACTTGGAATTTAAAAAACTAGACACAACAATAAAAAGAAAGCAACTCAATAACGGAATCTACACCCAGCAGTCAGATTTGGAATAAGATCAGAAAATTAAAGGGAAAATATAGCCCAGGTCCAACGTTAATAAAACATGATGGAAGATTTATAACATCTCAATCGCAACTTGCTGAACTTTTTGCCAATAAATATGAAAATGATTCGAAGACCAAAAATTTTGACAACAAATTTCAAAACTATAAACAACATAGCGAAAGTGAGGAAATTAAAATTGATAGCGAAAATACGCATCCCATTAACTATCCTTTCAGTATTAAAGAACTGAGAGATTGTCTTGAAAGCTGTAAGGACAGTAGTCCAGGACCTGATTGTATTCCTTACAGTTTCTTAAAGAATCTTCCTGAATCTGCAAAAAATCGTTTACTGGAAGTCTACAATACAATATGGAGCGCTCAGGAATTTCCTAGAAAGTGGAGGGAAGTAGAAATCATGCCATTGCTCAAACCTAATAAACAACCGAACCAGCTTAATTCATACAGGCCAATATCGCTATCCAGTACAAGGTGCAAGCCCATGGAAAAAATAGTGAATAAGCGTCTAATGTGGTTTCTAGAAAAGAATTGCTTGCTATACGAACATCAGAGCGGTTTCCAGAATTCGAGGTCAACAACAGACAACATCGTAAACTTATCATCTGAAGTACACGAAGCTTTTGCCAATAAACAAAAAGTAATGTCAGTTTTCCTTGATATTTCTAATGCCTTTAGTATGACATGGAAATATGGAATCATACGACAACTAGTAGATTGGGGCTTACAAGGTCACGTAGTGAGTTTTGTTAAACACTTCCTGAAGGATCGTTCTTTTTTCGTTAAGATTGGAACCTCAGTATCTTCTATTAGACATCTGGAAAATTGAACCCCCCAAGGATCTATATTAAGTCCTACATTATTCTTAATAGCTATAAATGGCATAGCAGAAGATATTAACTTCCCAGTTAAATGCAACCCGTATGCAGACGATGTTGTTCTTTATATTAAAGGCAAAAATCTATCGACAATGCAAAATTCTTTGCAAACAGCAATAAATATGTTGGAAAAATGGTCTAGGACAACGGGTTTCAGTTTTTCTGAGGAAAAAACACAAGTATAATTTTCTCAAAAAGAGAAAATAAAAAGGTGAAGCAGCTTCGTTTAAATGGATCTCTATTACAATATGTAAACAGAGTGATGTTTCTAGAAATAATATTTGACAAATCCCCTAACTGGAGATATCACATAGATTATGTAAAACAAGCAACCGCAAAGGGAATTTCACTATTAAAGGTCCTTTCAAATCACTATACTGGGGAGCAGACGCCGGACAATTATTACACATCTACAGAAGCATAGTAAGATCAAGGATTGATTATGGACTCGTAGCATATTCAAACTGCAAAAAAAACTCAGAGGAAAAGGATTGAAGTTATTGAAAATTCAGTGTTACGGATTGTGTTTGGCCTTTTTAGAACTACGCCTGTATCCAGTTTGTACCCACACGGGAGAACTCTACGCTATACTGTACGAGCTTCAGATTATTTTGGAAAATCAAAAACAATATGTGATATGTACCGATTCATTGAGTGCACTCCAATCGATTCAGCAACTACATTCCAACAATACTCTAGTTAACAAAATACAATGGTGTTTAAACTTGCTTCAACCGAATAGTGTTCAGTTTCTGTATGTTCCGTCACATGTGGGGCTCAAAGGTAATGAAGACGCCGACAAACTAGCACATCAAGCAGTGGACGAAGATTTAGCAGTAACAAATAGGGAAATAACATACTACGACGTAACGAACTTCTTCAAACATAAAGTTGAACAGTTATGGCAAGAGACCTGGTCTCAAAGTAACAGTAAACTAAACTAAACAGTAAGATAGTGCTGCCATCTCGAAGAAAGGATCAAGTTGCAGTTTCAAGAATTCGAACAGGACACACAAACCTAACTCACTGCTATCTTATAAAAAAGGAACACCCTCCGCAATGCAATGAGTGCCAAACCATACTCACTGTTAAACATTTTGTGATAGACTGTCCTAGGTACAAGGAAGAAAGAAGAAAACACAATATTCCACCTACAGTGCAAGAAGCTCTAGCAGGTTCATTAGAAACTGTAACTAATGTTATAAATTTTCTAAATGAGATAGATATGTACAGACTGTTGTAGCATCTGTTGTTTATATTACATATTTTTTATTTAACTGTAAAAATAAAGAACACGCTAATGACCCTTCGTGGTCGATGCGTTAAAAAAAATAAAAAAGTAGACGACAAGCCTCCGAGATTAAATATCTGCAACAGGAAACATGTTACGTAACGATGTAATAAAACTAACTTGGAATTTAAAAAACTAGACACAACAATAGAAAGAAAGCAACTCGGCTGCTTTGGTTACATAGTGAGAATGGCAAAAGATAGAATAGTGAAAAACTATGGTAAATGAGAACAGTTGGAACAAAGGACGGCTGAGAAGCAGCTATAGTGAAGATATAAGAAAATAACTACAGAAAAAGGGGAGCAATTGGGTATATGCAATTGCAACTGCCAGAGATGAGAAAGAATGGATTTTTTTGCGGAAATCATAAACACTGAGAGGTAGAAGCGTAAAGCGGATAAGTATTAATAAAGTGAAAGAGGATGATTTAAATTTCTTCCTGATACCCGAGTAGATATTCCTAGTTGTTAAATTTTGCAGCAAGGTAACAATGTATTTAACAAAAAATATAACTGCTTACGATTGGATATGAAAGAAAACGCAATCACAAACAATCTAAAATATTATGTATGCACCAACAGTAATAGGGAATGTCTATTAATTAAAATTGCTACCTAATGAATGAAATAGTAAGAATTCGGTGACCAACAATAAAATTAAGTTACACGCTAAGCACGTCCTGCATCACCTAGGATTAAATGACAAATCTCGGGAATTACGACGTTTACAGCCCATAAAGACCTTGCGGCATCTCCATAATGTTTATGATCGACCAAATTATATTGCCAGACTGCAATAAAGTAATAGCACAATTTTCAAAGAGAAATTGTTTTTATACAATGCATAATATTTAAAAACGTATAAAAGTGGACCTTACCTAAATAAGTATTAAAGAAAAAAATCTGCGCATTGCGTTTAAACGCTTGTCATAATAAATTTACATATATTTTTAATCAACTCGCCCTTTTGGTTAAAACAAAAATAATTATTTTAAATGGAATATTCGATATATTTTTTATATTTTGATTCTCCATTACATTAATCTTTCTCGACCTACATATTTGGCTTGGAAAAATTATTTAATCAAATACAAACAAAAACCTGATTTAAAAACAATTTATTTGAATAGAACAAAGAAATAAACAAAAAACTTAATAGATAATTTAAAATACAGGGAAAACCTTCAAAAATTGTACTCAATATCTCAATGGCAGATTCGGTTGTCTCTGGCTTGGGATTTCGATACGAAATAATGGATAAGTTACGTGAGCAATTGGATCACTCAAATTAACTGTATTAGCCTCGTTCGTCTTTCCTCATTCGAAAAACATTGTTTATTCAACAATGCTTAAAGACTTCTAAGTACCAAGCTAGTATAACCTCCCACCAAGTTGACAAGGTTCAATAATGTTAGATATTTTAACTTTTATTTTCCTTTGCCGCAATATAATTAGAGGTTAGTTTGCTTAAATTTCTATGTTCGGTTTAAATTAATTGCCTTTAATAGTATAGCATGTTATTAGGAGTAAAAGTGCTAATTTGTGTGACGAGACCAGACGATCTGACTGACGAACGTAAGCGAGTTGGACAATTCCGGACGAGGGTATTTGTTGGAGGAAGACGATATTTTGCATGCAGATTATATGTCTGCCTGGCATGAAACCGAGAATATTTCGGACAAGTATATACAGGGTGAGCACCTTAAATAAACATTTTGTTTATTTTTGCCTTAACTGGAAATAGATAAAATTGATAATTTGCTCATAGGTCAGACTTTACACTTGACGAAAATGGGGCCCAACAAATTCAGGATAATGCCGTAAAAGAGTAAAAAAGTTTGAACAACAAATCCATTCTGTTAAATACAGCGGCGCATCGCAAAACCGGAATAGGTCCTCCATAGGCCCTTGGATCAGGCGCCCCGATTTAAGTTTACGTTCGCAGGTGCAATAGTTCGAATCCCATCGCCCATGGTTTTTTTATTTGAATTTAATTTAATTCGCATTGCCAAGGGTTTCCTTTTATTGTTTTAGTATTATTACGAACGTGAAGATATTTTTACCCCTATTTTCCTTTGATTTTTAAAATTGTTTAGTCTCACAGCGTTCACTTAGGAGAGAAGTTCTGAGTAAAGCCCTTTACAGATTGTTCTTTCTCTATTTTTCCTCCATATATTCTCTGAATTTTTTGCATATTTCGAAGTAACTCGCTTTATTTTTATTTAATAATCACAAATCGCTTATATATTACATTACTGTGGTCTGTTTCTAGTTTTTGCATCATTTTTAGCAAAGCACGCGCGCTCCTATTACCCCTATGTAATACTTATTTATTTTTCTTTCACATTTTCAATATTTTTATTGAACAATATTGTCAATATTACACCTAGATACTTAAACTTTCCAGTTTTTCTTCGAAACTGTAGTTTATGCCATCTACTGCACTTTTCATCGCTACATTACCAACCGGTTCAACCCTATTGTTCTGCATTACCATATACACGGTTTTAACTCGTTAATACCTAATCCTATTCCTCGCGCAGAATTTTTCAATCTTTGCATTATTTCTATTGCTGTTAGTGTTAAATCGTATGCCAAACATTGGTTTTTGTGATGAAAAATTGTAAGTCTCAAGTCTGAATTAATCTCGAAACTTCTCGAGACTACATCATCTATCATAACGATGCTCTCCGTATGTTCTTTTGCAAATCGTACTATCCGCAATAGTTTTATGACCATTCGTAGTTCAATGATAACTTTACATAGTGTTTCAATATCTATAGTACATAATCCTGTTTGACAAGATTGGTTCAATTTCAAAAATTGGCTAAAACTGCGTACAAAGATAACTGTTATAACTATTATATTTGTGAATTTTCAAGAATTATAATGTCTTGAACGACTAGTCAATATTTTACAGGATACATCTAATAAAACTATCTTTCTATAGTTTCTACATCAAGTCCCAATTGTTGTACACCTGAACAAGGGTACCATCGCTTCAAGCAACTACAACCATGCATATAGCTTAGCGCTTCCTTGTTTAATTAGCTGTATTATTACGTTATTCTCGACGCTTTTACTATATCTTTGTTGTGTATGTAGTTTAAAATAGTTCTAGTTTTATGTAGTATTCAGCTTCTATATATGTACGGTTTGCCATATTTGCTTGATTGCCGTTTTCCTGATATTTAATTGCGTGGAAAAAATAGTTTTTTCTTTATTGATAATTACTTTCGACTTTCTTCCCATTTCTTTATAGTCTTTCTTCTTGTTTCATTATTTCCTTCTAACATTCTTGCCTTATTTCTATTCTTTAATATCTTGTTACTATATTCGTAAAACCATTCCTTCTTTATACTACCTGGTATCTCCTCCGTACAGGTTTTTTACACCATATATACAATATTTTTAATATTTTCTCTACTGCAGTACTATACTGGCCTAAGAGCTACCTAATTATTTTTGTCTACTAAATCTTTGTATTCGTTTGCGGTTTTTTCCTACTTAACTTTTTACTTCAATTTTTTGTGATTGACTTCTCACTATCACAATCGTTAGCTTTGTAACTTGTTACTTCTTTTACTAGTAAATATTATTAAACGACAAGCAAGAGGCTAATAATTTTACAATAAGATAGCATAGAAAACACCAATGAAAATAGATCCACGTAAATGGGTGAAACACTCGTATATGGTCGTACTTTGCGACAGATCAGAAACCATGCAATTATAAATTACTCTACCTGACCTGATTGCAGAACGTCCTGGTTGATGGCAGAATGTTACCTTTTGTGGAAACGGCGAGGTGCACACATCAAAATGATGGCAGAAAGCTGCTCTACAAAAAATGTGGACCAGTTATCTCGGCACACCGGTCAAAGTGAAGTCGTTGCTACATCTACTTGAAATGTAATAGAAAAATACTCCACGAAACGGCATCTGGTCTGTAATCATCATTATGCGTAATAATTAAATAGGAAGCCCCAATATTAATCCGACACTAGTAGATATTGAAGCAGTAACTTCCGATAAGAGGACCCCACTAAATGAGCAACTAGCGAGTTTTTGCTCGAACCGCCAGAACAACCAATTTAATTCAACACTTCGGACTCAATGCCTATCAAGTCTTTAAGAAAATTTCAAAAGACACTGACAGCTTGATCCGCAAAACGTTAAGGTAAAATCGACCACGGCATAACCCGGAGGACCTTACCATTAATTTTCCCAGAATTTTTAGTTCCCATATGTATTTTTTTTCGTTCCGTTGTCCGAAAGACATAGAAAGTATCATAATCGTGAAAAAATCAAGGGCTGTTACTTAAATGAAAGTCATATTTTGCACATAGCTTAGGTTCTTACCTTTGACGAAAAGGGTCATATTTTGGACCCAACGTATATAGAGTGAGCACCTTAAAAGAATAAAATGTTGCTTATTTTTGCTTCAACTGAGAAATAGATAAAAGTGATAATTTCCACATAACTCAGGCTTTTCCCTTGACAAAAATGGGAACCAACAAATACAATTTAAGTCTTCTAAAAAATAAAACAGGAGTCAACAATAAATGGGTTGTATTTAAGGCAGCCGCATCTTACCTATAGGAGGCGTCCTCGGTCGGCGAGGCAGTGAACGCTTGCTTTACTTCGGGCTATCACGCCTATCATTGAAGTCACAGTCGCAGGCTCGTTCGCAGGGGCTGAAGTTCGAATCCCACCGCCGGTGATGGTTTTTTTTAATTTAAAATTGATGTAATTTACATTACCAAGGGTTTCATTTTATTGTTTCAGTATTATTATGAACGTGAATATATTTTTATTTCTATTTTCTTTTGATTTTTAAAATTGTTTAGTGTCACAACGTCCACTTGCGAGGGTGAATCTGAGCTAAGCTCTTTACAGATTTTTTATCTTATCCTTATCCGTTGCCGTTAAAAATAAACTTAATAGTTTATTTAAGATATCAGAATGAAATTGTTCTATACCAATTGCATTTATATGGAAGTCATTTTAACGATTTATTGTTCATAATCTGTAACTTGAAATATATGTTTAGTAACATAGCTTTATATGTAATATTTGATGACATTTTTAGTCAACAAATTAATCCATACATTCCAAATAAGCTTATGCAATGAAAAACTGATTGAAGCGTGAACAGAATTGCCTGGAGGCTGTTGATCAGGATTCCTTTGCTTTGCGCTGGTTCTATCCCTCAAGCACGTAAACAAGACTGTGTTTACGTTTTAAACCAGTGTAGTCAATGGTACTTGAAAGGGACGACAGTAAACCACCCTGGAAGACGCAGCCTCACGTCTCGATGTATTATGGCTTAGTATCAGGGTGGCGACGTAGTGAATGAATCAAACATTAAATGCAGATTGTTTTATTACGAAAATAAACGGTGTATTTATACAAAACAAGAATGCTTAACTAAGTAACAATTCAAAGTTCATAATAGTGGAGTGTAATACAATGCGTTTAAAGGTCCGAAGACCGCAACTCAGCACGATAAGCCTTTTATAGCTTCGCATGGGTTTGCAGACTGAAGCGTTGAACTTGGCTTTCTAGGTCGCTTATTAAGCGAAATGCCGAATTGCATTTTTACTGCGGTGTTTAAACTCAATGTTGGCGAAACAATATTCGTTAAGATTTCGTAAATGGGACTGAATTTTGCCTGTTTTAATTCAAGATTAAAACAGATATAAATTAAATATAAACTTGCGAAATTATGAAGTAAAACTTGAGGTTAAAACTGTTTGTTTATGAAATCAGAATTACAATTAGAACTTCTGACTGGTTTCGTAAATTTTGTTATTAAAATTTATGTGTTTAAATCAAGTTTAAACATATTGCCAATTTTAGGCTGAAGAAAAAGAAAAAGAAAAACTATATTGTTTCTTCCACATTAAGGGTTTTTAGAGGATATTCTCTACGGCTGACTGGCGTTGTTTGGATTGATGCTTCCTTCGGTTGATCCTTTTCCGAATGTAGTACAAAGCTCCTATTAGAATACCCCTCCCAATACGCTGCCTGTGATCCCGCTGGACAGGTGTTTTCCATGTATAGTTGTTTCCAAATAATGGACTGGATCTGATGTCTTCGTAGGCTGCATTGACTAACTTCCGTTCGATGATATACCGATGGGGCCACAATTATATATAACAGCAATGAGATAACATGAATAAGAAGATAACACATATTGCTTGAGTAAGAAAGAGATAAACATAGTAGCAAATATACGAGTAGGCTTGAAGCTTACTTTAATTATGACATATGTCAACTAATTGTGCCTACTAAAATAATTTTGTTGTATGGTCATCTCTTTCTTACTCAAGCATTTTATTTTGTTGTTCATGTTATCTCATTGCTGTTATGTATAATTGTGGCCCCATCGGTATATCATTAATGAAGCAATTTGGGTTATTTTCAATTCCTTTCACGACTGTTGGACTGCAGATATACGTGGCGAGAGTTTACTGGTTGCATTTGCGAGGATTTGCTTGATTTGGGCAGGTGTGATTAATTCGTAAACATTACCTTGTTGGAAATGAACGTTCAAAATGTTTGTGTGGTAATTGCACAGTTCACTAATAACATTTGTGGCAACTTGATAGACACTGATGATGTGGATATTTAATCGGTTGCAGTCGGTTGCCTTATACCATTTGTTCATGTTGTTGATTGCCTGATTCCTTGGTTCAGCTTCTCTTGAAAGTGTTTCTGATCGATTCGTTCTTCGGTTTCATTAAATCTTGAAAGTGCTGACAGCAAGAATTTGGATTGTTGATTGTCCATTTTTATTAATTCCTGTTGATTTTTGTCGAGTCTATCAATATCTTGATAGACTTCGTCATTTACTCCGAAAATTGACCTGAGTTCAGTCCCAAGCACTCCTCGTTTCTCTCGTCTTGTTATGATATCTTCCATGCCAGTTTTAATCCATTCCATATGCTTTTTTTGTTCCAGAAGATGATGCACCAATGTCTTGCATACGTATCTTCGGACAGTTCTTTCGCAGAGTTGCAGAGGTCGTCGAATTTGTCCACCATGTCGGTAACTGTTTCTAAGTCTTCTTCGATCTTCCCCCTCTCGAACTGGATTTCGATTCTGAATGTCCAGCGTTCAATCTTCCCGTGTCCAATATGCTCTACATAGTACCCGCTGTCTGGTTTTTGTATGTTGAATTCTGCCTTACTCAATGTATTTGTAGTAAGAAGAGTAAATATGAGTAGAAGCATTTTCCACTTGGACGTGACAGTTTTCTTTGGTACTGGGAATGATTGTGTGTGGGTGCTGTTGGCCCAAAATTTTCTCTTCAGCCTCTGGTTCCTGCGATTCTTCGTTAGTTGGTAATGGAATGATACTGACTATAGAACGTTTTAATTGATGTCCTCCTGATTTCTGGATGGTTACTACTCGTACGGATCCATCGGTTGCAGGATGAATGTCGGTAACTCTCGCGAAGGGCCATTTACTAGGATTGATATTTTCTTCTTAGATTAACACTAGGTCACCAATTTTTATATTCTCCACCGGTTTCTTCCATTTGTTTCTTTGCTGTAATCCATGAAGGTAGTCTGAGCTCCATGATTTCCAAAAATCGTGCTTGATTTTTTGGATCAATCTCCAGCGATTTGACAAATTTGTTGATATTGGTGTGCTGATTGGGTCCGGTGGTGAGATTATCTCTCTTCCTATCAGGAAATGACCTGGTGTCAATGCAGTGGTGTCTTCAATATTGTTGCCTTGTGGGCACAGAGGAAGTGAGTTTAAGCAGGCTTCGATTTGGCAAAGCAGAGTTGTTAATTCTTCAAACGTTAGAGTAGCGTTGCCAATGGTTCTCTTCAGATGATGCTTCATTGATTTTACTCTTGCTTCCCATATTCCTCCGAAGTGTGGAGCTACTGGAGGGATGAAGTGCCATTGGGTACCAATGGTGGATACATTTTCTTGGATAACTGGGCCTTCCATTGCTTGACGGATTTCCTTGTCCAAGACCTTTCTTGCTCCAACGAAATTCGTTCCGTTGTCGCTATAAAGATGTGCACAGCGTCCTCTTCGGGCGATGAACCTCCTGAAGACTGCTAGGAAGCTGTTTGTTGTCATGTCGCTGACGGCTTCTAAATGTATTGCCTTGGTTGATAGACAGACAAAAACAGCAATGTACCCCTTGGATGAAGAATGCCCTCTTCCCTTGGATGTTCGAATTTGTATTGGACCGGCATAGTCCACTCCTGAATGGAAGAATGGCGGGGTTGAATTGACTCTGGTTGATGGAAGATTCCCCATTAATTGCTGGGCTGCCTCTGCCTTGAATCGGATGCATCGAAAACATTTCTTGATACTGGAGCTGACGGCTTTCTTTGCGTTGATGATCCAATATTTTCTTCGGACATAGGACAGTGTGAGTTGAGTGCCACCGTGTAAGGTGCGTAAATGTGCCTCATGGATTATTAATTTGGAAACATGGTTGGAGTAAGGAAGAATAATTGGGTGTTTTTCGTGGTAGGATAAATTTGAATTTTCTAGTCTTCCTCCAACACGGATGATTCCATGTTGATCGATGAATGGATTGAGATTGGCGATTTTGTTGTTGGAGTCCACACATTTTCTCTTTTGGAGTTGAGAGCCTGTTGCCTTCAAAATAGGATTACTTCCTTGGACGACCTTGACGAGTGTGAGGATGGTGTCTTCCATTTCTTTTACTGATAGACATCCTGGTTGAATGGGAAGACGCCTACACTTGTTGATGAATCTTCGGCAGTAGGACACGACTCGTATCATTCTTGTCAGAGACGAGAAGCGATGAATAATCTCGTTCTCGTCTTGATGAACTGTAGCTTGATGCACAGTGTAACCCTTTGCTTCTTCATTGGTTGTGGCGGTGTCTGGTTGACACGGCCATAACTCTTTGTTAATTAACCAGCTTGGTCCATCCCACCATAGTGTATGTTCTTTTAATTTCCCTGGACTAGTACCTCTGGAGATGACGTCTGCAGGATTTTCTTCTGACTTGACGTTGTTCAAATGTTGGGCCGGAATCGGGTGGTTGATTTCGGCTACGCGGTTTGCGACGAATGTCTTCCATCTTACTGGATCTCCCTTTATCCATCCTAGTGTGACCATGGAGTCGGTCCAGGCGAAGGTAGATCCCTTAGGAATGTCCAGTGCCGTGATTACCCGTTGTAATAGATTAGAAAGTAGTACTGCTGCGCAGAGTTCCAGTCTGGGTAGGGTTGTCTTTGCTCGAGCTGGTGCCACCTTGGATTTGGCTATTAATAATGATACCTTGGATTAGCCTAATGACGTGATGACTCTGGTGTAGACCACGGCTCCAATAGCTCTTTCGGAGGCGTCACAGAATCCATGCAGTTCCATTTGGGCTTCCTTTTTGGTAAAAGGCCACCTTGGTAATGTAATTTCTTTTACTGATTTGAGTTGAGATTTAAATGTTTCCCATTTGCCCTGGATACTTTCTGAAACTGGGTCGTCCCACTTGATATTTTCGAGCCATAGTTCTTGGATGAGCAGTTTAGCAGTGATGATGATGGGTGCTAACCAACCCAATGGGTCGAAAATTTTAGCGACTTCGGATAATATGGTGCGTTTTGTGGATCCCTTTTGCTTCACATCCACCTTGAAGCAAAACACGTCTTCATATGGAAACCAATGAACGCCCAATGACTTCTTTACGCCGTCCTCACTTATTTCGAGGTAGGTTTGCTCCTTCAATTCTTCGGGTAGTTCTTGCATGATGGCTAATTCATTACTGCACCATTTGTGTAGGGTAAACCTCCACGTTTTAATAAGGAAATTAACTGACCTTGCTGCTTGATTGCTTCGTCGGCTCCGGAGAGTACATCGTCCACATAGAAATCTCTCTTCACAACTTCCGCTGCTAATGGAAAGGAAGATTTCTCGTCCTCTGCTAATTGGTGCAAGGTTCGGATGGCCAGATAGGGAGCTGATGCGGTTCCATAAGTGACGGTGGATAACCTGTATTCCCTGATTGGCTGTGATTGATCAAATCTCCATAAAATTCTTTGATACTCCTGGTCTTGGCTGTCCATCTTGATTTGTCGGTACATTTTCTCAATGTCCGCAGAGAAGACGACCTTGTGAGTCCTCCATCGGAGTATAATAATAATAATAATAATAATAATATTGTCTTTATTAATATAGGATAAATTATATACATAAAATACAAAATTAGGAGCAGGCGAAATTCAACTCGATAGCAACAGTGCTACCAGCTGCTCTTCCATTTAACCTGCAGACTCGGTGTTCACGCGACTTAAAATAATTTAAATTTTTTTCCAAATCTTGGTTTATGTGTTCCTTGGGGGTTGGAATTGGTATAGTGTTAAGTAAGTTAAGTGCAGTAGTGTTAAGTTAAGTTGAATTGGTGGAGCTGACATTGTAATAGATTTAGAGCACATAAAAGCAAACGCAAAAAAGCAAAGGCTGGAGGAATTATTAGAAAGAGATCTGATTAATTTCATTGATTAAAAAGTAAATTAAAGACTGATGATTTGAATTTATAGAAACAGGATTGCTTAATTTCAATGGGCAAGCTGTTATATATTGCAGTAATGTTATAGCTAAAAGAACGTTTAAAAAAAGTAGTTTTGTGTGTTGGAATAGTAATTAAATATAATGTCGACCAGCTCTTGCTGAAGTTTCGGTCCAGCATACATGACTTCGTTTAAGGATTTTCCATAAGATGCTTTGTTCGAAGCGTCGAAGACGACACGGAGCTTAGTTGATGAACTTGCCTCTCGAATTACGCCGTGGTGTGGGATGTAATACTTGCCATTGTTTTTCTGTTTCTTTTCTACTCTTTCTATATGTCCTAGATCCAGATATTCTTGCATGAATTTCTTGTATTGGATTTCTAGATCTTGGTCTTGTCTCAGCTTCTTTTCCAGATGTAGTAATCTCGCCAATGCCGAGGGTTTGGACTTTCCCATGCTCACTGAAGTTTTCTTAAATGGAATCTTTACTATGTATCTTCCATCCTGGTCTCGCTGCACTGTGTCTGTGAATTTATTCTCACATACCTGGTCGTCTGGGAAAATTTTTCGTTGAGTGGGAACTTCTTCTATGTTCCAGAATTTTTGTAACTGCTCGTATTCTTCAATTTTGGCAACCATGGTGTTGACTTTAATGCTGTCGTTATGTTGTCTTCCAAAGGTTCCAGATAAAATCCAGCCCAGCTCGGTATTTTGTCCTAAGATGCCATCCTTTGTTTTAGTGATTCCTTCTAGAATTATTTTTGAATATTCTTCGGCGCCTAGAATTATATCTATAGGGCCAGGTTGGTTAAAAGTTGGATCGGCGATGAAAATGTTGCTCCAGGAATTGATATTTATATTTGGGATGGGGGATGAAGGCATGGCTTTTGTAAGTTTAGGAAGGATTAGTAAATTGACAGGTAGGGAAAAGTTACTTGAAAATCTAGGTGTGATCAAACCTGGAATTTTCCATTTGGCAATTTTTGGCTCGCTGTTCCCGATTCCTGTGATTTCAGCTCGAACTTTGGTCCTGGGTAACGCCAATAATTCGGCTGATGCTACCGTGATAAATGACCCCTGAGACCCGGGATCTATTAATACTCGTAATAGATGAGTCATCCCGGATGCTGCCTTTACTTGAACCATTGCTGTGGCAAGTAGAACTTGGCTCTCCTGTGCGCCTAAATTGGCGGTGACGATGTCCGACTTCGGCTTCTTCTCTTGAGCGTTGGAAGTCTTTATGGCTGCTGCATGAGTTGACGTCCTTATCTTTTGGGCAGGGAGCAGCCTTGATGGTGGCTGCGCCTTATGAAGCAGTGTATGATGCGGGAAGCGACAGATCCTACAATTAAAATAGGCACGGCATGGTATATTTGAATCGTGCCGCAAACATCGATAGCACAATCGATTAGTTTTTACTGCTTCTTGTTTTTCATGGGTAGGTAGCCTCTGGAATTGACTACAGTTGTCGATGTAATGATCTACATGGCACAGCTTGCAATTTAGGGATGCGGAAGCGTAATTCTTCTGTGGTCTTTCCTGCGTGGGCTTTCGAGCTCCATCGATGGATTCCAGGGATTGGAACCGCACTTGCAGGAAAGCCATTAAATTTTGGTGATCCTGAACTTCGTTTGGACATTGGAGCGACTGCTCATATAATTTGTTGGTTTCAGGTTCCCATTTTCGAGCGATAGCTCTGTTAATCCACGGACCCCAACTGTCCGTGAAGATGCCTAAATTTTTGATTGCCTCCACACATTCCTTGATGGAGTCGTGCAATCTTTTTAACCCTTGGGCTGACTTTTTGGAGAGGACCGGCAGATCGAATATGGTATCTAGCAATTTAGTTAAAATAAGGCGATTATTTTGATACCTTTGTTGCAGCAGATTCCAGGCGGTATTGTAATTTGCTTGGGTAACAGCTAGATGCTGGATCAGTCGGCTTGGCTCTCCCTTAACATGCGTCTTTAAATATTGCATCCTGATGACATCGTCCATATTCTGGTTGTCATCTACTAATTTGGTGAACAGGTCCTTGAAAGTGGTCCATTCCTCATAATTTCCCTCGTATATGGGAATTTTGACTTGAGGAAGCGAGATGGCTGCTGCTTGCTCGTTCCTTGTCGGCGCTTGCAATAAAATAATTAAATTTCTATACCTGTCTTCCAACGTAGTATATTCAGGACTGAAGTGCATTTGTTCTGACGCCATGTCGTTTGACATAACTTCTTCGTCCATCTCGACCACACGATCCCATTTCTCTCTTAATTCCCTTGTCGTGATGGCGGGCCTCCCTAATTCTTGTGTTAGTTCGGCGTCGTCCATCGCTTGCTTAAAATTCTGAATCCGAATCTGCAGTTTTCGGATACGAACCTTTTGCTCGGGGTTGGCCACCATTTCCTCTTGAGTTCTGCTTACGGAGGGGTTGGAAATTTCCGTTGATTTTGAACAGCTCTGCAAGTAACCTTTTGCTTCGCCGTATATGGCTTTAATTTGGTCGTAATACCCTGTTTTAAAATAATTATGAGTTGGAATACTTAGCTGCCCCATTTCTGCATGATTTTTAGTTGCAGTGTTCCAAAGTTCGTCCAGCGTTTTGTTGCGACTGGCGATGTAGGCTTCGTTTTTTCCGCTGGCAGGGTCCTTTTTGCTGTTAGATAATATTTGCTTTATCTTCTGCGCGAGCTCTTCTTGGGCGATAGCTAAGTTGTTGAATTCCTCCATGTTGTTAGCCATTTTCTGGGAACTGGGTGGTTGGCAGATGTTGTCTTCTTCTCGGGATGTGTTTGTTCGTTAGTTGGAGACAGATCCGGCTCGAAGGACCATGAACAGAATTGCCTGGAGGCTCTTGATCAGGATTCCGTTGCTTTGCGCTGGTTCTATCCCTCAAGCACGTAAACAAGACTGTGTTTACGTTTTAAACCAGTGTAGTCAATGGTACTTGAAAGGGACCACAGTAAACCACCCTGGGAGACGCAGCCTCACTTCGCGATGTATTATGGCTTAGTATCAGGGTGGCGACGTAGTGAATGAATCAAACATTAAATGCAGATTGTTTTATTACGAAAATAAACGGTGTATTTATACAAAACAAGAATGCTTAACTAAGTAACAATTCAAAGTTCATAATAGTGGAGTGTAATAGAATGCGTTTAAAGGTCCGAAGACCGCAACTCAGCACGATAAGCCTTTTATAGTTCCGCATGGGTTTGCAGACTGAAGCGTTGAACTTGGCTTTCTAGGTCGCTTATTAAGCGAAATGCCGAGTTGCATTTTTACTGCGGTGTTTAAACTCAATGTTGGCGAAACAATATTCGTTAAGATTTCGTAAATGGGACTGAATTTTGCCTGTTTTAATTCAAGATTAAAACAGATATAAATTAAATATAAACTTGCGAAATTATGAAGTAAAATTTGAGGTTAAAACTGTTTGTTTATGAAATCAGAATTACATTTAGAACTTCTGACTGGTTTCGTAAATTTTGTTATTAAAATTTATGGGTGTTTAAATCAAGTTTAAACAAAGTGTTTTCTAAAGGTGCTAAACGTTTTTGTATGTTATTTAAATAAACGAAATATGATCGGCACAAAGATTTTTTTTTTAATTAAAAAAGTAATTCCGCAGACATATAAACATGAAACATACAAAAAGAAAACACCGCAAGGCATTGGGATATCGGGTTGTATTGTTAAAGCCTCGCTAAGTGTACTTGACCATGTCAGAATCATTTATGTCAGGCCCATAACGTGGTGAGAGTGTCACCGATAAACAATGAGCTCCTCATGCTAATGGCACCTAACCGCGAGTTTACATTTATTGATAACTATATTTATTCGAGGATATCAGCTAAACCGTCCCTATGCCCTAGAATGGAATTAACAGTGTGACGGGGAGAGGGCATATTTTATTTTCGTCTGGAAAATGTGACATGTATTTTCCTACCAAGCTTACGAGCGAAATTTACAGCACACCTTGAGAATATCCAGAGAAATTAAACTGTAATGTTTCTTTGCCGACTAGAATGTTAATATTAAGAAATTGTCTGAGAAAGATATTGATCTCCGTGTTGCAATAGTGAGCATGTGGATATAGAACCGCAAACGAAGAGCATATCAAAGCAAAATTTTATAAATTATTATTATTGGTTAGAAAAAATGAAACTGATATAAAAACAGTTCTAAATAGTGTACCTCTCAAATAGTATAATCTTTAATCATTCACGCAGAGTAATTACGAATATAATATACAAATCCCAGTTGAGATAGAATATTGAGGAACTGTATATCTACCTACATAAACGGACGTTTTCTCAACACAGAATCAATATTTTTCGAATTATATTATATACACCTTCAAAAAGTGCACTAATTTTAAGTAACCCACCTTTGGGTTATTATTAGCAAAAATTACTTCACATTTATCCGGCCCTTGGTGTATTACAGCTGGCACTAGATGTCTAACTTACTATTTTAAATAGAAATAGAATTATAGCGTTAACGTATCGGCATCAGAACTAATCTAAATATTCGTCAATTGTTTAGAATTCTTGCATTAGCTGTATTTTCAACTGGAAAAGACCCAGATATTGCATCAATTCTTGGTACCAATAAGATGGGCATTCAGAGATTCGCAGTCACATCTAAATTTATTTCTTGTTGGGTTTGAACATTGATTAATCTTTTTTATTTTAACGCTTTTATTTATCGATGTTTAATTTCTTACCAAATAAATAATTATTCTAAGACACGTGTTTTAATATTTCAAAAAGAATTGTGTAAGAATATTGAAAATTCCAATTTAAAATGCCATCAATGTTCTTGTAGGTATTGCGCCACACTACAAAATTAAGAATATGTATTAACGAGTTGAACTTTTCAGCGTCATCTTTCAGTATAATAACACGAATGTACTACAGAATCAATTTCAACTAGACGTAAAATTAAAACAACCGCTTATACTTAGCAAGGATGAATGCGTGTCTTCGTATTCTGTAGATTTAGATAAGTTGGCCATCGATTCTTAAAGATAAAACGAAGTAGCCGGCTGTTAGTGTCAATCAATTTACTGGAGGTTAACTATCCTTGAGCTCCAGTAAAGAAAGAGAAGTCTTACTTGTTAATATTTAATTTTATTTGAATTTTTGTTGAAAATGGAGACATGCAATTTTCTGAAACGTCCAAAAGAACAGCATGAATTATAGAACGGCGCAAAAATGTTTCAAAGAAATGATGTGTTGTAGGCAAAAAAATAAATTTTTTAAAATATTTATTTAACCTACATACACGAAATTACAAATTCACTATTACTTAAGCGATTTTTATCTTAAGCTAGCAAAAATGCGACTGATTATTTCTTAGTCACGTAAGTGCAAACAAAAGCTGCGAATGACACATAACATAAGGCCCTGAACACACGGGATTCCGTTTCCCAGATTCGGTATGCGGGATACAGAATCTGAGTCTGTTCAGACACGGCGACTGAATCTCAGACGCGGGCCTTCAGTCACTTGCAGTGCCGTGCTGTTATGGACCTAGCATTGCTGTTCTTTGTTTCTGTCGAATTAGTCTAGAAGTGCTGTATTTAAAGTCAGGGATTGGGCTCTACAAAGCTAATAAACTTTTCATTGTCAAATAATGTACGCTCTATGATCGTTGTATAGTAAGGAACGCCTTGCTTATTCGATTTAAATAGAAGTTGAAGAAAATCTGCTACGCCTATGACATGATATCATATGTTCTGGCTGGCAAAAGTAGGCGGGTCCAGGCCGTGGTACACGTGGACTCATATCCTCTATATGCTCCAATGGTAAATCGGTATCCGAGATACAGAATTTGTCGCCGGCGGCCGAAATGGAGAGATAAGGAAAATCGGCCGCCGGCGACACATTCTGTATCTCGGATACCGATTTACCATTGGAGCATATAGAGGATATGAGTCCACGTGTACCACGGCCTGGACCCGCCTACTTTTGCCAGCCAGAACATATGATATCATGTCATAGGCGTAGCAGATTTTCTTCAACTTCTATTTAAATCGAATAAGCAAGGCGTTCCTTACTATACAACGATCATAGAATGTACATTATTTGACAATGAAAAATTTATTAGCTTAGTAGAGCCCAATCCCTGACTTTAAATACAGCACTTCTAGACTAATTTGAAAGAAACAAAGAACAGCAATGCTAGGTCCATAACAGCACGGCACTGCAAGTGACTGAAGGCCCGCGTCTGAGATTCAGTCGCCGTGTCTGAACAGACTCAGATTCTGTATCCCGCATTCCGAATCTGGGATACGGAATCCCGTGTGTTCAAGGCCTAAGGCTGCAAGAAGCGCTTACCTTATCTGCGGATTGCATATTACACAAGTGCAACTAAGGCCCTGAACACACGGGGATTCCGTATTTCAGATACGGTAAGCGGGGTACAGAATCTGGGTCTGTTCAGACGCGGCGACTGAATCTCAGACGAGGGCTTTCAGTCACTTGCAGTGCCGTGCTGTTATGGACCTAGCATTGCTGTTCTTGGTTTCTGTTGAATTAGTCTAATATGCTGTATTTAAAGTCAGGGATTGGGCTCTACTAAGCTAATAAATTTTTCATTGTCAAATAATATACTCTCTATGATCGTTGTATAGTAAGGAACGCCTTGCTTATTCGATTTAAATAGAAGTTGAAGAAAATCTGCTGCGCCTATGATATGATATCATATGTTCTGGCTGGCAAAAGTAGGCGTGTCCAGGCCCTGGTACACGTGGACTCATATGCTCCATATTCTCCAATGGTAAATCGGTATCCGAGATACAGAATGTGTCGCCGGCGGCCGATTTTCCTTATTTCTCCATTTCGGCCGCCGGCGACAAATTCTGTATCTCGGATACCGATTTACCATTGGAGCATATGGAGCATATGAGTCCACGTGCACCAGGGCCTGGACACGCCTACTTTTTCCAGCCAGAACATATAATATCATATCATAGGCGTATCAGATTTTCTTCAACTTCTATTTAAATCAAATCAGCAAGGCGTTCCTTACTATATAACGATCATAGAGCATACATTATTTGACAATGAAAAATTTATTAGCTTAGTAGAGCCCAATCCCTGACTTTAAATACAGCACTTCTAGACTAATTCGACAGAAACAAAGAACAGCAATGCTAGGTCCATAACAGCACGGCACTGTAAGTGACTGAAGGCCCGCGTCTGAGATTCAGTCGTCGTGTCTGAACAGACTCAGATTCTGTATCCCGCATACCGAATCTGGGATACGGAATCCCGTGTGTTCAGGGCCCAAGGCATCACGAATAAAAGAATGATTACGTTCTGCAAAAAAGATGATATGAACCAGGAGAAATTGAATTTGTTCCAGGCTGTATATTGCATCTGCACATAAGCTTACGCAATAAAAACAACTGTTATGTTGCAATAATTTTGTTGATATAATATAACAGTAAAAACAGGATAGCTTTAAATGAGTATAAAATCCACCGAAATCTACTCACGTTCCATTAATGGCACACGTGCTACATTCGGAGCCATCTCATCATTTTGTTTGGATATCGAAACACTACTTGAGTACATAATATTCAGAATGTTTTAGCCTTGTACAGACTTTCATATAAAATGCACAATAGTTAATAATCATCACTGCATGAAAATACTAACTGCTATTATTTTGTCACAATACATTACAAAATAATTATCGTGACGAAATGTATCGTGTGTTCCAAAAAAACTCATTCGGAGAAGGCATTGGAACTTAAGTCTGTAGATGTCAAATTGCATTTTGTTTATGAACACATTTGTTACTTTGACAGGCAAAAGTTTACACTGCATTAAGTTTACTTGTATCAACCAAAAAGGAAAATAGGATGGCATTTACACAACAAGTGTGTTAATCATAACAGTCAATAAAAATTGTTTTATACATTTTTTTAAGGTAGTTCAAGATAAAGATGTAATTTAGTTCTTTCTGACTTATGGTAGTTCATTTGCTTCAATGGGTATGTATCAAGTTACGGCAAACTTCAAATTTGATCATGGCATGCTGCGAATGAGGTTTTTAAACACACGATAAAGTGCGATTTATTTTTCAGGATATGCACATCTAAAGCACTGTGCTTGCGTAAATAGCATCCGCTAAGATGAAATGACATGAACATTCTTAAGCAGCTCGTTATTGGAGAAACTTATTTTACAGTGGCAACAAAGAAAATTACAGAATACCTTAATCCAGTATTACCCAAAATGCTTCATTTGGCAGGCGCAGATTTTTTCTTTTTATATTTGTAGTTACGTAGCTATTGTACAGTATACGATCAACCTATATTATAAGAATAGCATTACTAGATACAATCTAGTTGCACTTGCATAAAACAGTGGTAGTTCTTCTAAAACGAATGTTTTGGATGCGCTTATTTTGAGCTGCATAATTATTTCAATCTTTTTTCTAAATCAATAATAGCAACCATTAGTTCACGTTCAATACGAAATAAGTTGATCTCAGTATTTTTAGAAGATGAAAAAAATAAAACTAAATAGACACTGCTAATGGAGAAATTAAATGCGAAGATTCAAGAAAGTAGAAATGAAAACGAAGAATACACCGGAAAATTTGAAAAAGGCACAAGAAACGAAAGCGAAGACATGCTAATATACTTTCAGGAACAACATAAATTGTACAATTGAACTTTTCTTTCAAAAAAAAAATCTAAAAGGGATATGGACGTGGACAAATCTAAACGGACCGCCTAAAAACGAAATTAACTACGTACATCTTGTCTACAAAACGCCGCACAAAACGTCACCATTCTAAACGCCCTAGCAGGGAGCGATCATCGGATAGTAAAAGGAAGGGTTGTAATGTGTGAGAGATTAGAAAGATCTAAAAACAATGAAGATGCAAAGAAAATTAAATATAGATCCACAAAACAATTACAAACAAAGAGAAGAATTCTACTTAATGAAGGAAAAAAGTACAGCTGAGTATATCCAAGTACACGAATTAGTAAGAAAGAAGGGCAAAAGGCGAAATAAGGAGGAATCGAGAACAAATAACAGAAAGCGTAGTGGAAAAGATAAAGAACTAAAAGTATGGAAAATACATTACGAACGGGTTACAAAGAAACAACAACATTGAAACATGAAAAAAGAAGAGTATTAGCGATCTGCTAAAAATAACAAGAAAATATTATGAAACGCTATATAAAGCAATAATAATCAAAAATTCAAGATGGCCGCTAGGCGCCATATTGATTTTCTTTTTTATAAAGATGGAGGTCATGTGGCACCTCATTTGAAAGGTCTTATTAAGTAGAATACGAGTATGTACTTATTCTTTCAGAAAATTTTCATAATAATTAACAAAATGGCGCCAGCTTTAGTAGGTATTGCAGATCATGAATACTGAAATGAACGTCATTTTCTTAAAGAATATCAACACTTTTTCAAATTATAAATACATAATTTACTCAATAAGACCTTTCAAACTGTGTGCCCCGCAATCTCCCTTTCTATTTAAAAAGACATTTAATATGGAGCCCAGCAGCTGCAAGCTAATGGCTATCCAAAAAGAATTCTAAACCAAATTCTAAAAGAGAACATAAATACTACACAGGCACATTATGAGAAAATGGAACCGAGAACTACGGCCGTAATACCATACATCCGAGGAGTTTCTGACAAACTGAGAAGAATCGGAAACAGATTGAACATAATAACTTTCTTCAAGTCCACAGCAACTGTGAGAGGCATGATGACGCATACCAAAATCCGAGTTCAAAGAACTGCATCTACAGCTTACCTTGTGAATGTGGAAGACATGTGGGGAAACAAAACGACCACTATGAGTGAGATTATCGGAACATTGCAAAGATATTAGAAAGAGCGAAACCATCAAATTCAAGACAGCAGAACACGTTTGGAGCGAAGACAACCACATACAATGGGATAACGCATCAGTTGTAGCTAAATAAGAAAAAACGTTACATAGGAAGCTGAAAGAAGCTACATACATAGCCCTGGCAGAAAAACCAATTAGTCAGGCTAGTGCAGAAATAAAGCCCATTTGGATGCCACTACGGCGCAGAGAATTACAAAATTACTTTACTGCACATACAGCGGTAACATATATACTGGGTGTCTACTCTCAAAGTCAAACAATCAACATTGTGCATTTGATTTTTAGGTATTTTGCAATTGTTTCTATACTACATCAGTATACTAGTATCATTTGATGTGTAATAATTTTTTCTTTCTGTTGATACCATTACCTTTCCTGTAAGTTCAATTGGCGAGCAGGTGTCAGCAAAAACGTTCAATGCAATGTTAGATTTCTATGTTCGAGTTTGAGAGCGGACACTCGGTATAAGTTTATAACTAAAATATATAACCGCGCTGGTGGCTTAGTGGTAAGAATGACAGACTAGTAATTACAGCGATTAGTGGTCCCGGGTTCAAACCCCGGAGTAGGCACGAGTGTACGTGAAAATCCGTACAAAGATCAGTTCTTTTCAAGACTAACCAGGAACACCTGAGGACGAGAGTAGATCAAAAACTCCCGAAACGTCTTGTGATAAATACAAAACATATCATATTCATAACAGATAACCCTATAGAACTACAAAAATTAGCTGCACCCTCGCACAAAGAAAGACAAAAAATGAACATAAATGAAACAGAAATAATGACGAATTATTATCAAAAAGACAGAAGAAAAACAATAATCAATGACAAGGTTACCTAAGAGTTGATAAATATAGATATAGAAATGGAAGTCAAAAGAAAGATACCAGTTGGATCGCCAGGAAAATTAAATCAAGTACGCAAAATAAATATATCGTCCGATTTAAAAGTCGAAGTGTTCAATCAATATGTGATACCAACAATGAGCTTATGAAACATAAACTTGGGTGCTTGAAAAAGCAATTATAAAAAGGATGAAAGCGGCACACAGGGTTATGAATCAAAAAATGGTGGGAATAACTCTAGCAAACAAAAAAACAATCTGTAAAAGGCTTTACCCAGAACTTCCCTCGTCGACATTGTGACACTAAATAATTTTAAAAATCAAATTAAGTTAGCAGTAAAAATATCTTCACATTTCTAATAAATTAAATAAATTTTCAATTAAAAAAAAACGTTACCAGTGGTCGAATTCGAAGATCAGGCGGACCACGTATGCTGTCCCAACGTTTTGTGGGATATTGCAAGGGAACGGGCTATTTCTACCTGAGCTACGGAGCACCGACCCTTCGAATTCCTGCATTGCAGCTATATTAAGTAACGCACTAATTTTTTGCTCCATTTTGTATCCTACAACATTTATTCTGTATCTATTGGGGCCCATTTTTGGTAAGAATAAAGCCTGAGCTATGTACAAATTATTACTTGTATTTTTTGCTAAGTTAAACCAAAAATAAACAAAATTTTATTTTTTAAGGTGCTCACCCTGTATATATTTGTCTGAACTTTTCTCGGTTTCATGCCAGGTAGATATATAATCTGTATGCAAAATATTGTCTTCCTCCGACAAATAGTTTTTGAATACCCCCAACATACAGAGAGACAGACAGACACACAGACGGAATTGAGAATAACTGTTTGTCGTCATGTAGGGACCCTGAAACGTGAAGATTTGGAGAAATCTCGAAAGGTAATGTTTTCGCGATTACAATACTTCCTTCGTCTTTTAGACGAGGGGAGGTACAAAAAAATGGCTATTAAGAAGATCAAAAGTGAAAGCTATATAGCAACAAAAACAGCAACACAAAAATTGAAATAGTCATGTCGCTGGAATGTCAAATAAGTGGAGTAATAAAGTTTTAGACTGGATACCATGGGGAAGAAAAAGAGTTGTGGCATATCAATGATAAGATGAGCAGACGAAATAAGAAATACAGCGGAAACTAAATGGCAAGAATTGGCAAAGAAAAAAAATGTAAGGGTAAAAAGGAAGCTTATATCCGTATTTGAATAGTGAGAAGCTAGACAAAGTAAAGGCTCTTTTAATGTTTTTCAAGTAAATCACAAGGTGTCCTTTCAAAGTCTTTAGACTCTATTTACCGTTTCAGTTTATTTGGTGTTATACTGACGTAGTTTCTAAATCAGGTCTACATGGTAGATCAGCTGTTCGTGTTTTTGCAAACATACTGAATGTAGGCATTCTAACTATCGCAAAATAGTTAAATATCTGTAGACGTTTCTAATTATTTTCAAAATGTGGTTAATAAATAAATTATTACTATTATTATTATTATTATTATTATTATTATTATTATTACTATTCAAACATATTTCATACTTTGGTTGCTCTAAATCAAATCCAAATATTCTTTCCTTTTTTTTTCTAGTCTTTGCTTTATACACGTAAGCAAGTTCTTTATTGGTAGATTTTGATGTACAGGCATGGTCGAAATCGTGTTGGCCATCAATTAAATACTTATTCGTAGTTAATAACAGTAACACTGGCAAAAACACATCAGTGACAGCGGCAATAACAATTGGTTCACTTCACTACTGGATCGAAGCGGGTTGATTCGCCTCATGCAGATGACATTCCCAGCATCATAATTCCTCACAATTCTATTGCACTCGAGCAGATCCAAATTGCTCTTCGAACTATCAGTGATATGTAGTGCCATTTTATTTTGTCCTTTTTTAAAGTGAAGTAGGGGGTTAAAAATATCACCATTCAAAAGGGGGGTCGTAAGAACTAAAAATTTGGAAAACCCTTTAAACATATCTAATTCGTAATACTCTAACTGCTGGCTGTATTAACCAAACAAACTTTTATATAGTTTATTTATTTTATACTCAAAATGTATTTCTAGCAAAAACTAAGTGGTGCTGAATGCAAATGCCCCCGTTAGTAAAGTGGCGACTGTCGTTTGGCTTTTACCAAATTGATATGGCTTTACTGTAGATGCATCACCTTAGTGGTGGCATTACATGTAAACAAAATGTTTGCTTGCATGCACGTATGTGCATGATTAAGTGCGCCAAGCTATCGATTGCGATTGTTTCAGTTGCCACCCCCGCCGCACCTGCCCCTGGAGAACAAGCGCTGCTCGCTAACTCCTCTGCGAGATGCCCTCCCCGACACCCACAACTGTAAGTATTGCTAACTTCCCCAACAAAAGATACGCTTTACACAAAACGGGATAACCGGCAATTCCGACTTCGCTGCTCGTTTTCTTTCCAAACTTTGTCTTGTGTGTTTGTCTAAGTATTAGCTTAAACTCCATCTCTCGACTGTTATCGCGCAGCTTTCAACTATTTCAATAAAATGGGATAAGGGTTTGTTAGAGGATCAATTAAATAAACGTCTCGCCTCGTGTTTAAACCGGCTGATAAAGTAGATGTTTTCGTTTAACGAATAAAGGAAACTCAATTGTCCAGAAAACAGCGATGAGCAGTTCCCAATACATTCCCTACTGCAATCAAAAGTTTTACTCAAAAAGTTAGTTGCCTTGACACTGTAATATATCCTGATAGCTTAATCAAAATTTAAAGAAAAGTTTCCCTAGATTTATTAAACATTGAGAAAGCATTCCTTTTATTCGAGGAAGTTTGCAGAAATTAGAACGACAGAGTCATATACACCAAGAACCGTTATATAAAATAGTTGGGATGTATGGAAATTCATGAAGGTAGATATCTTAAGGAATAAATGTAAATTTTATTTTACCACAAAGAAGTTTGTTTTGCATTCGATGTACATTTCTGAGAATATATAGGCTGTACATGATTTGATAATATCAAATGTTGGAATAGCCTAGTACAAATAACAGACACATTATAAATAATTTCATATTGTTGATGTGGAATTTTTCATGAGAAAATTCTGCGAAGTTGAATCTCAAATCGGTGAATGTTGAATCACAAGCGAATACGAATGGCAAAGAATCTTTGCGCCCGTTTTGAAGAGAATTGCTATTAATGTTTGGACTATTTGATTACAGCAGACAAATCTTAAATTTGCCACTACTATTTGAAGACAAAGCAACAATTGAATATCTGAAAGCTCGCTTGCTCCCTTCGCCCACAAACGTTTCGAACGAAAGGAATGTGGTGCCTTCGATTTCTCGAGTATCCCGCGAAGTTACAAAAGCCAATGAGAAAAGAGTCCAAAGTGGTTCTTCTTAAAATCCATGAATTAGACTTTGAATCACTGGAACATTCATCAGATTTTACCCAATATTTTGAACCACGCTTAAATGATATTTTTTTACACTAAAATGAATCATATTTAATTTTTATGTTCTTAAGTTGAGTGAAAGTTCTCATCGAAACGCGACTGAGTAAGGTCGATTATTCAGTGTGTAATTTCTCGTTAAGCAGAACATTGCATTTGTTAATTAATAAACCTATTTATATTTATACTGTGGCAATAACACGAACTCGCACGGTAAGTACAAAAATTTCTTACTTAAGGTCATTGTCGCATATCCTGCACCGGAGTAAAATATCTACGAATACCAGGACATTTAAGTACCCTATCAAAACAGCAATAGATAACAATGATCTAAACATGAACACTGAACAAGCTGATGACATCATAGAAATTGACAAAAGCAATCCTCTTGAGCCTCATATATTAATCAAACACCATGGCGAACTATTACAAAATTCGCGTGAGAATCAAGCCAGTAAACGCGCCCTAGGCTCGCTCGAAGGAGATAATCTCGCCAAAAAATATCTCTTGGACAACGTGAATTTAATAAAGCGAAACCGTTACTATTTGCCCGAAAGTACGAATATTAAAATACCTTGTTCTCAAGACAAGAATAGCACGCCTACTGAGACAGTGCAAGTCAAAACAAAGATTCCTCCCATATACCTGCACAATGCGAATAATTTTCAAAGAGTAATTCAGGAGATTAAAGAAAAGGTTACTCGAATGCTCAACAAGAAGAAACCAATGCCACTGGTTATACTTCAGTTACCTAAGGGCGGAAATTCACTGAATATTTTTAAAATAACGAAAATCTGCTATAGTATTCTGGAAGTTGAACCAAGACACAAATCCAAAACAATACCACAATGCTATCGTTGCCAGCGCTATGGTTTTACGCCCAATTACTGCAAATTAGACCCAAGATGCGTTAAATGCACTGGAGGCCATTTAACTAGAGATTGTTCAAAAAAGTCAGGTGAAGAAGCACAATGCGTAAATTGGGGTAACAATAATTCAGCAAATTACAGAAGCTGCCCGTATCTAGCTAAATTAATAGAAAAACAAAAGACACGACCTTCGATCCACAACATTAGACCTCAAAAGCAGCAAAAATTAGACGCAAAACAAGACTTCCAATCAACAAAAGGGTGGCCTAAACACCCAACAACTAACACTGAAAAAACTGACACGGATAACTCTACAGCCAATACAGATAACAGTAATCCATTAAATAAACTTATCAATGAAATAATAAAACTTATCACTCCATATATAATAGTATATTATACATCAAGGTAGCGAAGCGCAGTATTATAACCTGAGCGCATATTAGATACTGAGCGCGCAGCGCGAAGTATCTAAAACGCGAAGGTTATAAGAGGATTCGCTACCGTGGTGTATATACTATTTTTGCACTACCAAACAGCTTAATACCTAAATTCCCAACAAATTTCGAAAATATTTTAACTGTCAACCTGACAATACAGCTCTTTAAAACGTCAAAATTAAAATAGTCATATTTGGTAACTTAGCAATTTATTAGTTACCACGTTGAAAATTGTTTATTTTACTTTCTCTCCCTTGGTGGAGAAAATCAACTTCACGGCCTAAAAATAGGCCAATAAAGATGCGTTCTGAGACTAGTAGTGCAAAAAATCATTTATTGCTTCGTTAATTCCGAATCTACTTGCTGATGTTACCAAATAAACAGAGAATAATTTATAACTTAACAATAACCAACTTTAATTCAAATGGTGTAAAACAAGAAAGATCTATGCTAATTAAATTTTTGGCCCGTTATCAAGTCGATATCGCATGTATAAGCGAAACACATTTGATTAAAAACTCATCATTTACAATTCCCGGATACAATATACCTATACCGAAATGACAAAGAAGCTGATAAAACATCTGGTGGTGTCGCCATACCCAGTAAAAAGAATATAAATGATGTACCACTGCTGTTACCAAACTTACTAAGTCTACAAGTTGTAGGAGATGATACCAACATCAATCTCATATGTGTATATAAACAACCTAATAAAAAGCTTGATCAACAGGATTTGAGAAAGATGTTCACAACTAAAAAAGCTGTTATAATAGCCGGAGATCGCACAATGCTACTAAAATACGCTGCAGAAAATGGCTTTCATATCTTAGCACCAGCTGAACCAACCTATGTGCCTTTTCGAACCGACCACCAACCTCACATTTTGGACATTTTACTTTGCAAGAACTTTACCAGACCTATCAATCAAGTGGTTGTCCCCGAGCTTACATCCGATCATCTGCCGATACTCATCACTTTCGATCAAAATGTCAAAGTAATCAATAACATCGCTAAACTGATTAAGGGGCCAGTCAACTGGGAAGATTTTCGAAATGTCATTGACAACCAAATCAAGTGCCCTACAAACCTAGAATCTAATTCCAGTATAGATAAATCCATAGATGACTTCACTAAGGCAATTAAAAATTCAATTGAAAGTTCAATAACCCACATTGTCAATCAACGTAACTCAATTCCTGAGCATGTACGACGCAACCTTCTCCATCAAATTAAAGAGAAAAATAAAGTGCGGAGACTTTGGCAAAGCACGCGTAACCCACTAGTCAAAACACTACTCAACAAACTCAAACACCAATTACGAAGAGATATGGATCAATACATAATCGATAAGTATCACACATATCTAGAAGAACTCCAAGCTAATGATGGTACAATGTGGAAGGCGACCAGAAAAATCCTAAATAAACCACAAACAATGCCTTTTATAGGAACGAATGGAGAAACTTATAAAACTGATCAAGAAAAGTGCCAAGAATTTGCTGAAAAACTGGAAAAATACCTTTACCACCAAAACAAATACAGGGAATCGGGAGTTTGTTAGCCAAATGAACGAGGTAGTTAAAAATATAAATTACGAAAATAGCAACTGTGAAAATCCAGTTTCGCCTTCCGAATTGGAATGTTACATAAACAAACTCTCCACCAAGAAGGCCCCAGGTCATGATATGATCACAAACAGCATATTAAAAAACTTATCAAAGAAGTGTCTTGTTTATCTAACAATCGTTTTCAATGCATGTATGCACATAGGCTATTTTCCAGAGGAATGGAAAAAAGCCCATATACTTCTCTTTAAAAAGCCTAAAAAAGATGACCACCTCACGGATAGTTATAGGCCAATTAGCCTATTGCCGACGTTGTCTAAGCTTCTAGAGAAAACAATAGAAGCACGCCTAAGCGAATTCTTGACAACAAACAGAATACTACCTGCGATTCAGTATGGATTTAGAAACCAACATTCGCCGGCTCATCAACTCCTGCGAATCACACAAACCATAGAGGAGGCTTACGAAAATAAAATGTTCACAATAATCCTATTCTTAGCAAAGGCTTTCTACACCGTGTGGATCATTGAACTAATACTGAAACTGTTGCAAATAAGATTACCAATGTTGTATCTTTCCTTAAGAATAGAAAATTTGCTATGCGCATCAATTCAACGCTCTCAGATTGGAAAAGTATTGGCGCGGGTGTTCCGCAAGGATCCGTTCTAGGCCCGATACTATTTAATGTTTTACGCATGACATTGAAGAACCTGAGGGCATACAACTCGCCATGTTCGCGGATGACACCGCACTCATAACACAGCATGACAATTTGCAAAGTGCTACTGCAGTGCTTCAAAATGGTATCAATGAGCTAATGAAATGGTTTGAGAAATAATGTATAACAATAAATCCAACAAAAACGGAGGCGAAGATCTTTACACTCAAGCGATATAGCAAACCAGCTCTGCTCACTATATATAATCAAGAAATAAGATGGAATCCATTAGAAGAGGGTATTAAATATTTAGGTGTATATCTCGACCAAAAACTTCTATGGGGCTATCACATAAATCGAAAGCTATATGAAGCATATGCTCACTTAGGTATGTTATACCCTATATTAAATCGCAGAAGCTCATTAAAAATAGAGTGCGGTTTGCTTATTTATAACACCATTTTACGACCTATACTCACTTACGCCTGCCCAGTGTGGAGTGCCGTATCACAAAAACATATACGAAAAATACAAGTTTTTCAAAATAAAGTGCTGCGAATGATAACAATTGCCGACTGGTTCGTGAGAAACACTCAAATCACTACGAACTTAACCAATTAACAATCGAACAGTTTATTAAAAAGGTTAAATTCTATAAAAACTTGGAAATGTGTCGGAGTACTCAAGTGCATCAATTAGGAAGAACAAATATACATACAAGACTTAAGCGTCGATTAACACAAGACTTTGTTGAAATAGACTAATCTGTAACTAACTAACGGGTGTTCATAAACAGTCGTCATCCCAGTAGGTTTTGACTTCAAAAACGTATGTCTATTATAATTGAGAAAAACTGCGCTATGACAGTACTCAATGACGTTTCATTGTACTGCACGAATTAATCAAAGATATAACATTTTGTTTTTCAAAGCAACTGGGATGACGACTGTTTATGAACACCCGTTATATTAGGACAATACTTACCATTAGTACTGTTTTATCATATTTTATGATCTTGTTATCAACTAAAATAACTAATAATGTTAACCTTAGATGTAGTTATGCAAAATACTTTAACGAAACCATAATAGCAAGAATATTTGCTGAACTGGTTTTTCCAATAAAAAATAAAGTTGAGTGAAAAAAAAATCCTGCCAATTAATAAAATAGAGGAGAGTGGTGATCCTTCAACCAGTTGAATTAATCGAATGCAATACAATCGTTTTACACAATTTAACAACAAAGCACATCAAATGCACTAACCTACGAATTCTGATAACGAAACAATTAGGGAGTGAAAGTTTTTAATTATCCAAGGTAATAATTTATATTTGGGTGTTTATCGGTCATTCTACTACTTTTTAAGATAAAGCTAACATTTGTACTTAGTTTGAAACTAGGAAACTAACGTATTGTGGTATGGTCACTTAGATTTGTTGCGCTCATTTTGCAGTTAGCTTCTAATTGTGGCACATTCCTAAAACTCTTCCTCACCTGAGTTGTCATATGCGCTACTTATTTGTTAGACGTATTTAAAAAAGAAATAAGTAGTGATATCAGCTTCGGCTATCGTGGAGTGGCAATTTTGCTTATGCTCGAAACTTCTCACAGCATCTCCTTCTCAATTTGTGTGTTGTCTCTTGGTTTGGTTAGCTTTCTAAAAGGAATATTCCGATTAACTTGCTAGGGTAAGCTACATACTCACCTGTTTGATTTATATATTAGAAGTTGATTTTTTACGTTTGAAAGTTAGAAAAATGACGTTAGTGGTTTAGGTGGTGTTGGTGTTCGGCGATGGCCGATGATGAAACGAGACCTGACTTGAGACAGCGCTGGTGCTCAGAGATGCGAGTTTTCACCGAACGACCTGTTTCACCAATGAAACTTCCATCATCTGCAAATCCCCATTCTTCTTTAGCAGAAAGATTCGCGAAGCCATTGAGATATGCAAACACCCTAATAATTTCAATCGGGACGAAGGCTTTCCCCTTCCTTCTATTTGGAAAGTTCTAATTCCTAAGCCCCGCCCTCCGTCACTGAACCGCGACGGCATTTGCTGAATCGCTACGGCGCTTGCCTATAAATACTCGCTTTTCTTCTTCTGATAGTCAGTCGAGTTTCGCCTCTGACGTGGTTAACACGTTGAGTTACCGTGCTCTTCTGTCCCTTCCCTTTGCAAAGAGTTTCGCCTCTGGCGTGGTTAACACGTTGAGTTACCGTGCTCTTTTGCTTTTTTCCTCCTGATGAAGCCCCTTACGAAAGTGGGCGAAACGTTGAGTTCTTCGATCTCAATCATGACACGGTCCAATCCCGGAAGTCGTTTGTTACTTAATGACAATGGCCGTGAAAGCCTCAAAAATCATCTAATTTTTAGAAATGTTTCTTTTTATATAAGTTGTGAATAGCATATCACCAGAAAATCGTTCAACTTAGATTTCCGAGTTGCTGACTAATCAAGTATGTGGCCCTAATATTCGATTTTGATCAGTTTAATGTTAACCCATCCCTTCCTCTGGAGTAGTTTGGCCAGCCAGTTGACCGCTATTGATTACGGGATTATATTAAAGTAACCATTCTGCTTATACTGAAGCTGTTTGGGTGTTATTGTATACTGGTGCGTTTAACGGCTAACAATTGATAAAATAGAAAACATAACATCAGCGTTCAATTTATTATTTTTTCATTTGCTATACCCCAGCTATACGTATATGTAAGATTAAATCCTGTAGTTTGGAGTTCATTCAACCAGGGTTAAATAATCCCCAATGTGTGCTCCGAGAAATTAATTTTATGATAGAAATTTTTCCAAATGCCACGTAACTACATTAGAAAAATCTACGGGTAAACAAATGAAAACTCAATAAAAATGCTGTATGTAAATGTTGTATCTTGGATTCGAGTGATAAAAAATTAAAATAAGGAGCACCACCATGAAAGTTCGTCAGATGTTAGAGGATGAAGATATGAGAACTTTCAAAAATGACTACACCATTAATCAAATGTTCTCAAATTCTGAAGAGCAAGTTCTTATGTTAAACCATGTTCTAATTCGCATTCTGGATTATAGTATCGAGAGATAAAAAAACTGATCCTCAGCGGGCTGTGGAATGAAAAGTCACGTCTTTACTTGTGTCAGTTGGAATTAAATAATAATGAAAAAGATTCTAGGGAGTTTTCCTTTTATTAAACATATAAAAACAAAATTCTATGTCTACCTACCGGGAAAATAACTACTGAACGGTGTATACACATAGTTGGTAGAATTAAAAATCGTGAGCAATACATACAAGGTGCTCCAGAATCGTCATTGGTTTCGGGAAATACATCCGTTAAGATGACGAGAGAACTGCTGCTGCGTATCCTAGAACACATTTAAATAATACAAGTTGCTAGAATCCTATCATTCCTCTAGTGGTTGTTGTAAAATTTTGTAAAGAATCTGGAATAACACTTTTGTCGTTCCCGAGCCACATAAATCACCGCATACAACCTCTGGATATTAGCGTGTTTGGATCGTTCAAATCCGCTCTTGCCACTATTTACAACAATTACCTGATTTCAAATCTTGGAAAAAACATCACAATCAGAAATTTGGAGCAATTTACTAATAAAGTTTTCAAACAAACATTTACAGAATATCTTCATGATTTTGTAGCAAACACGGTCACGGATAAGCCTCAAAATCCATCTTATAGTGGAAAATGTGATGAATCTGCTGGGGCATCAGAGACAACTGGCCAAACAGTTGCCGGCAAGACAAGCCCGTCAACTTTCAAATCATCCTAGGCAGAAAATTCCACTGAAAATCAATGGCAATGAAGATAAAGAACCGATTACTGAACAAGCAGATTCACCCCATTCAAAGAAAATCAGGATTATATATGTCAAACCATATATAAAAGCAAACGTACACAAACGTTTATAATGACCGAAAGAATTAATTCAGAACAAAAGTTTACGCCTCTACTCCATTATTGAATGAGCTATTAGAAAATGAGAACGAAAAACAAAGAAGTTTAAAGATGTTGTAAGTTAGGAAGGTTTCATATTAAATAAAACATGAGATTCTCTCCCTAACACTATTTATTGGTTCATTTATGTACTTGTAATAATGTGCCACCTCCAAACTCGAGGGTGGCTAGTTACAGAGTCCCGGTTTACAGGGTCGTTGTCACCCAGGTAAAGACCAAATTGGAGGGAAGAAGCGTAATTCCTAGAATTTCGTACATTACACCCCCCGTTGAAATACAATTTCAATTATTCAACAGATAACATTGAAACAAACGGTAAAATGAGACATAAAAATAACACATAGAAATGACAAAGAAACAAACTTATAAGTTATAACTAAATATAAAAACCAAATTCATAAATGTCAAATGAGAGCAAAATCTATATGATACTAAATTCTAATAAAACGAGTCACAAAATATCAAAGCACAAGCATAGAATATATTGAGAAATAAAATTAAATAAACAACATAGTAATAAAGGAATGGATGATACGAGTCTTTGCACTGATGGATAGCACACTTAAAGGCCATACATGTTCACTACACTACACTTCCTCATTAGCAAGCAGTGGACAGGCTTTGGTCGTGGCGCGTTTGATGATTCCGTGCTTAGTGCGAAATGACGCCGCTCGAAGCAGACCATCAGGCCCTGGATGAAGTTCAGTGATACAACGTATCACCCAGTTAAGCGGAGGCAGATTGTCGTCCTTGATCAAGACAACGGTGCCGACCTTTGGATTTTGCTGGATCCTATTCCAACGGATTCGTTGCTGTAGTTGAGTCAGGTACTCGGCTAACCAGCGCTTCCAGAACGTTTGGTAAATTCGGCTAACTCGCTGCCAACGTGTTAGACGGTTCTCCATGACATCCGTTACGTCATCTTCTGGAGACCCAATTAATGGGCCCCCAATTTAAAAATGGCCTGGAGTGAGAGGATTTAGGTCATTGGGACTCTCGGACAAAATGGTTAAAAGGCGTAAATTTAGGACAGCTTCAATTCTTGTTAAAATAGTATACATTTCATCGAATGTCACTAAAGATTGGCCTAGTAATTTTCACAAATGGCCTTTTACAGATTTAACACCTATTTCCCATATAGAACCAAAGTGTGGTGAACGAGATGGAATAAATTCCATGAAATTGAAGGTTTGGCGAGGTTTCCGATTATTTCTGCTGAGAATTGTTTTGACATAAGACATTTCTTAAACTCTCGATTTACCCCAACGAAATTTGTTGCGTTAGCTGAATGTAGGTAATATTGCCTCGTCGTGCAATCATTTGCTGTAAGGCCGCTAGAAAGGACTGTGTCGTTAAATCAGTGACTAGCTCCAAGTGAATAGCCTTAGTTGAAAAGCACACAAATAACGCGATATATGATTTTATTGTCTTTTTCCCCCTTCTGTGTGATTCTTTAAGCAAGAGTGGTCCAGCGTAATCCACTCCTGTTATTGAAAATGGACGCTTTGGTTGGACGCGACCCTTTGGTAAGTGGCCCATTAATTGGGCATATGATTTTGGATTATATTTCCTACAAACGATACAATTATGAATAACTTGCCGAACTATACTGCGTCCGGACAATGGCCAATATTTGTGACGCATTTGAGCCAAAGTGTTGGTTTGGCCTGAGTGTAAATTTAATATATGAATGGTCTTTATGATGAGTTTTGTGACATGGTGTAAAGGCATAACAATAGGGTATTTGCTATCGTATTTAAGATTTGAATTTAATAATCTACCTCCAACTCTAATTAAACCATGAGAATCTAGAAATGGATTCAATGATTTTAGTTTACTGTTATGCGCTACGCACTCGTTTAGACGCAAATCTCGCAATTCTGCGGAAAAACATTCTTTCTGAAGAGAACGCAGAATTACAATTTGTGCCTCATTTCGTTCGGTTAAGGTTAATGCACCTGTTAGTCTGACAGTATTGACTTTAGCGTTGTTTATAAACCGTCGACAATAGACAATGATGACCACCAACCTTTCAAATGATGAAAATTTTGTTAATAGGTCCCATGAATTAATTATGGCTGTAGTACTGACAATAGCGCGTCGTTCGGGAATTTCAATAGAATTTCGTTTGAATTTAGATATGTGGCGTGCATTCCATGAAGGCGCTTCTTTTGCTAACCAGGTAGGACCTTGCTTCTACAATTTAGATGTATTTAATTACGAGGGTGACGAACCTCGCGATATTAGATCCGCTGGGTTGTCAGTACCTTTTATATGATACCATTGATCGACGACAGTGAGAGTATGAATCTCTCCGACTCTATTCGCGGCAAGCAGTTTTCAGACCGAGGAACCAGCGGCCAACTATGACAATACAATGGTTGAATCCGTCCAATAAATACAACGGTTAATTAATAATCCTAAAATATTTACGATTTTATGGCTTAATTGCGCCGCGAGTAGAGCACCACAAAGTTCGAGGCGAGGTAGAGTGACCATTTCACAAAAGCCACTCGGGATTTCGCGCATAGAATTTTCACCGAGGTGCTGTTATTCTCATCGATGGTTTAAAAAAAATGACCTCCCCATATGCTTGCTGCGAGATGTCGTAAAATGAGTGTAACTCAACAGTTTTTGGTTTACTGCTTGCAAGGACATGTCGGGGATAACTTAATTCTTTAATGTGTGGTAACTCGCTTTAAAATGCTCTCCACATATCTTGAAGGTTTTCGGGTAGAGTGTCATCCCAGTCGAGTTTAAACACCCACAATTTTTGCAATAGAATTTTTGCTTTAACTATAACTGGGCCAATAAGTCCTAATGGATCATAGATTTGTGCTGTAAGCGATAGAATATTTCTTTTAGTGTAGTGGCGATTGTTTATTTGAATGTTAACGAGTACATGAGATAATCCGTGGTAATAATCCACCCTAGACCTAAGGTTTTAGTGTTCTCTTGTTTATCCAGATTATTGAAGGGAATGTGATTGTTATTATTATTATCATCGGGTAAAGCCTCTGGCACATTTGATGCTTACTTTATTAATCGAAACCCAGCTCACGCTAGAACCTTAATTAACTGATCCCGTGTTTGCACAAGAGTTTCTATTGAATCAGTGCCATATAGTAAATCATCCACAAAGAAGTTATTTTTTAAATTGGTGTTGCTAGGGGGTAAGTAATAGCCTCGTCTTTGGCGAGTTGATGAATGCATTTAATGGCTAGGTAAGATGCTACCAAAATTCCATACGTCAATGTTGTTAAACGATATATATTGAATTTTCCCTTGGAATTATCACGCCAAAATATCAATTGATAGTCACGATGAACTGGTTCTATAAGAATTTGGCGGTACATCTTTTCGATATCAGCAGTTAAAACAAACTTATGTGTCCTAAATTTAATTACAATGCCAAATAAATCAGCTTGAAGCACTGAACTTGGCAATAAATGGTCATTTGAACTCAAACTATTTGCTGTTCTTGAACTGCCATCAAAAACAACACGCAATTTTGTGGTAATGCTATCTTCCTTTAATACGGAGTGATGAGGAAAATTATAATAACTTTCGAATTCAGGCAACTTTTCTGAAATTAATTCCATGTGCCCCAAGCTTAAATACTCTTTCATAAACTTAGAATAGACAACTTTAAGCTAGAGATTCTTCTTAAATTTGCCCTCTAAATTGTAAAACCTTTTTAGCGCCGCTTGTTCGGAAGAACCTAATTTAGGCGGTATATTTTTAAAAAGAAGCTGAATTTGGAAACGGCCGTTTATGAGTTTCTGAAAAATGATCTTTTACAAATATTTCCTCTGCCGAGGGCAGCCCTTGAATTATATTGTTCTATTTCCCAGAATTTGAATAGTTATTGGTCGATAACGGTAATTTCATCCTTGACAGATATACAAGTACGCCCTGTCGGGGCGGTATTTATTTGTCCGCCTAAGATCCACCCCAGCCCAGTGTTTTGTAAAATCGGCTGTCCCTTGCCAAGGACAAGTTTTCCTGGGCATAATGACTATAAAAATATTTCGTTTCTAACAGCAGGTCAATGGGGAACGTCTTATTGAAGTTTTCGTCTGCCAAATTTACATTAATGGGTAGGCTGCAAGTGGCCTTGTTTACGGTTGTTAGCGGAAGCTCCTTTGTAATCTTTGGAATTATATGACAAAATGTCAAAAAAATGTCGAAAATTCGTTATTTCTAGAATTTAATGTAACCGTTACTTAGGATTTGATTGTACTTAGAATTCCGTTTATGCCATAAACAGTTAATTGACTGGGTGATCTGGATAATCTTAGTTTTTAATTGCTTCTTCCGTAATGAAATTAGAATCAGAACCCGAATCTGTTAAAGCTCTTAATGTCACAGGAGCATTTGATTTATTCATAATATTAACTAGAGCGGTAGATAAAAGAACTACCTTATGTGAATTGCCTATTTGTGCCGAATTATTTACACTAGACTGTTCACTAGTTGAAGCTAAGGGTTGAATATTTTCGTAAACTAATGGGACAATGGGTTCCGGCTTAGTATTCTCAGAACTGGAATTTTCTACCTGCCGTTCCTCCTTGTGCAACTACGTATTGTGCTTACGATGGCAAAGTTGGTATAAATTACTCTTACAAAAGTAGTTTGTGTGACCTGGCCTTAAACAATTGAGACACAACTTTCGATTAACTCTCTCCCTTTTCCGCCCATCAACAGAAAGATTAAGAAATTCTTTGCATTTGAAAATTATGTGATTTTGAGCCCAGAAACAGCAGCGGGCATGTCCATAAAAACTCACATGCGTGAAACCTGTTTGAGCCGCGGGTTTCTTTTGGCTGGTCTTTTGGTCTAATCGCCCACTAGTTTTGTATAAATTTGAATTAAACTCAATGGCTTCTAACGTCTGACAGCGCTGAGCAAGAAAATTTAAAAATTGATCTAATGTGGGCAATTTATTTGATTTAAGGGAAGATTCCCAATCTCTTTTGGTCATGAAGTCAATTTTGACCAAAATTAAATAAATTAATAAGGCATCCCAAGATTCAGTTGGCAATCCCAAAAGCTTTAAATGCCGCATATTTGATTTCACTTCGTCGATTATTCTTCGAAGTGAACTTGGCGAATTTGTATTGGCAACTGGGAGATTATGTAAATATTGAATATATTGCTGGACAATCAGTCTTTTGTTTTCAAACCTACCCCCTAACGATTCCCAAGCAGTGTCGTAATTTTTCGCAACTAGTGGTAAGGTTTCAATTGCGTTTTAAGCCTCATTTTTCAATGAAGATTTTAACAACTGAAATTTCTGGATTGCGGATAATCCAGGGTGTTGATTAATTAAAGAATTGAACCCGTCCACAAACGTCGTCCACTTTATATAGTATCCATTAAAACAAGGCAGACTGACAACTGGGAGAGGTACATGAATGTTAATACTCGCTGAATTATTATTTTGACTACGAGATCGAATTAAATCGTTAACGCAAGCCCTTATATTATAAAACAAATCTTCGAAATTATCTCTTTTAGTACTTTCACTTTCGTCCAGTATTTCTATTTCCGATTGCACCTTATCAAAGTCACAAAACAGCGGTTCAAGTCCCTAATTCTATTTTTTAACACTTCTACATTAGTGGGATTTGTCTCCAAAAACGTAACAAATCTCGTCAGGGATCCCTTATGAATACCACGACTTTTAATTAACTTTTATATTTCCTCGTTCGACACATTGGTCATTTTGAAACAAATTAATTGATTTCACACTCGATAAAATGCTACTAATTTAACTGATTGCTGGGAAGGATAGGAAAAACTCAGCCCAGGCTGTTTTCATTGAACGACGCATTTGGAATTGAAAGGACGCCCTTGAAACTGGGACCACGTCTCTGGAATTCGAAACGACGCCCCTACTTCTTGACGACGAATACACTTAAGTTGCTGCGCCAATATGGACTCCGATTTGTTTGATGGCAAATTCACTTAAGCTGCTGCACCAAAACAAAACAAAGATCCCGACTCGAAGGACCAGAATGTAAGTTAGGAAGGTTTCATTATAATAAAACATGAGATTCTCTCCCTAGCACTATTTATTGGTTCATTTATGTACTTGTAATAATGTGCCACCTCCAAACTCGAGAGTGGCTAGTTTCAGAGGCCCAGCTTACAGGGTCGTTGTCACCCAGGTAAAGACCAAATTGGAGGGAAGAAGCGTAATTCCTAGAATTTCGTACATATGTCAAAATCTATTAAAAGAAAGATTTATGAAGATAAAGCCAGTGAAACTTCTGAGAGTACAAGCGGTTCCTTGGAGCTGATTGACTCAGATGATGATTGTTCATTGGATGAGTTTCCCGTATCTTTAGGATAAGACGTTTTAGTGTGATATATCTTCTGTTGAAAAAGATGACATCAATAATACTCCGAAGCCACAAAGTCAGGGCACTGCAAGGTTGCCCTCGTTATGTAAATTCAAAGTCAATTTCAAGGGATGGAATATCTCTGGATTTTTGTTACGTGCAGATAATTAAATATTTGCCTTTAATGTTGTCCTTTTCGTCTTTTATGCGAATTGGAAGACTGTATATGTATTTTCTAAATAAATAACCTTGTACCTCCACTCACTTCACAGCAATTTATTAATGGCTGAATCTTGCCAGTATCATGTTTGGACTTACCACAGCCTGGGGAAGATTCAATAAAAACGCATATTTTGCTAAGAACTTTATTCATAATAACTGAATATCGAGTGTTGCTTTTCAAGGTATTCGCCTGTTATGAAAACACATAATGCTTCTCTGTGTACTTATAGTCACACTTCTTAGAATCATTTCCACTCTCTCCTAAATACATACCTGTAACTGAAAAATTGACGAAAATAAGAAAATCAAACTAACCTAAGGGTTATGACGACAAAGTATCTGCAAAATGTAAAAGCTTTGAATACTGCAATATAACGGACCTATACGGACACACCTCTGAAGATAAAACTTTTTAAAGCCACAAAGCCAGTACCTGAAATAAGTCTATTAGCGTTCTCTTTGGGAAGGATTAAAGTTGTGCCATCGCTTTTCATCTTAATAACCATTAAGGATTCCAATATTCAATGTTGAGAGAATACTTTTTCCCTATTTCTGCTTACCTGAACTTAAACAATATAAAAAATTCTAACTAAGGCCGCCGGCGACAAATTTCCATGTTAAAAGGATACGTACAGACCACTAAAAGCAATTTAAATCATCTCCAAAACAACAGCGTCATAAATATTTTAATTAACTTGGTGCAGTAAATTATTTTGCTGGAATTACGCTGACTCTTAAAAAGTCAGCATGGCTGCAAGAAAAGTAACGAATGACCAGCAAGCTGCGGAATATAACAACCCTTCCATCAGCTGTAATTTCATACCCCTCTGTAGCTTTGTTGGTTGGCTAGCGCTTTGTTCCTACCTTTAAGTGCACCGAGATAAACCGATATTAAATGGGATCTAAACTGTCGTTGGGTCACCCGATACTAAACAAGCGTATCTGAAAAATAGTTGCGATGAATGAGCAGTAAAAGAGGTAATATTATATGGCACAGAAAATAACGTCAACTTCAAGCTATTGTTGGTTGTTTGGCTTTGACAACCGTGACGTAGATACCTTTCCATTTTAGGTCTATTTTGACGCATGAAGGAAATATTTTCTAAGATAATTGAATCTCTATCTTATAACGACATAAATTAATCAAAATTTAGTAATGGGGTTCAGTTACTGTCCTGGAATGGATAATAAAATTAAACTATTTCAATATCATAATCTGATTAGTTAATTTATTTCTGTACTAATACCAACATGATACTAGTGAGATATTTGACAATGAAGTGACTATTTACAAAAAACTCCTAAGATTTTTTTTGTACAGTTGCTGGTAATGTAATTTTCACTCTGAATAGCTCTTTTCTGATCTTCTTGGGTTTCACAAATTTTTATCTTTATAAATTACTGGTATTTTGCAATCGTTCATACTTATGAATTAAACCATTTTTCCAGTTACAGTTGCAATGGTTTATTTAGTTTTGAAGACACAATATATCAAAGTGAGTTATCATTAGTAAACCAGTTGAATATGAACTTGCTTGTTTTAATCATTTTGTTATAGTATCTCGCGTTTCTCAACACAAACGCATTAGAGATTTCTAAAAATTGCAATATTGCACATTGCTACATTGATATTCTTATTTGTAAATGTTCTCTAAAAGAATTTCATTCTTCATCATAATATTATATTACAATTATGCAGGATGTTAAAAAATATTGTCAGGCATTTTACCAACTTATAGATCACATCAATACAAAAAAAAGTTCTAATAAACATGAGTCCGAAAACGCTTCGATTCCAAGATACAAAAAAATCCCATCCGCCCCTGGAATAAATAATTTAAAAGCGCCAGTAAACCTTAAAATCGACCAACGGGTTTTTAAATAGTGAAACATTTTAGCTTTTGTCTTAACAGGTTCAGAGACGTACAAAAATATGGGCTTTGTTCTTTTTTCTTGAAAACAAAGCGAGATACAAAAAACCCAAAGGACAAAAAACAATTGCATTTTTAGTTGCTTTATTAAAGAAAAATATAAAAATTACGAACAATCCTCTGGGCGTTATTTTTTTGTGGAAAAACCTTATCGACATGCCCCGTGGGTATGCCCCTGGAATTACTGGATCAACTTAATAGGTCCAAAAGATACCTCATAAAGTTGTAAACAAACTGCATAAATTCCGTTAAAATTGTGTTTTTTAGATAACAATCATGATAACAATAAGAAACGGTTTTTTTAACTTTAACACCCTGTATCTCAGAAACGAATTGTTTTCGGGCCCATCTTTATTAAGACCTTTTTGTTTGTATTTATGAGATCTATAATTAGGTAAAATATCCGACAACATTTTTAAACACCCTGTAGATTGTTGTATATTATTATATATATAATTCCATTCTTTTAATTGTTCCTTAAAATATTTACAGTTGCATATTCTATAATGTGATATGTAAGTCACGAACGACTATTTGGAGTTGCTATTCTGAATTATTAAAAACTGCTTGGCTGTTGAGAAATGTAAACGTGTTTACATCATTCTTTCGAGATAATTGGGTTTCCTTCTACTATTTCTTACTGCACATTAAAGACGAAAGATCATATTATGAATTGTTGCATGCAATTTTTTTTAATATATTACGTGCTCATTATTAATTGCTTCAATGATAATCATTACATTACAAAAACCCTTCAAAACCCACAAAACGCTGCTGAAAGTATGTAATATTTGAAGATTAATCACAATTTTACCATATACCATTCTTATATGTATTATGCGTTTTATGTTTTTATTTGTGTATTAAAATGTCTATCCCTACACAGCAATTGTCTGTTGATTTAAATTCCAGCTACACAATTATTAAATTAATACGTTCCGTAAATACAAATTTGTAATATACGCCTAAACCCAAATTTCTGCTCACATTCAAACATTGAAGTGGATTTTATAGTAGTTTTTGGTGGCAATTTACATATCAGGCAAATAGTTGGTCCTTCTATTACATATTTATTTATTTATTTATTTATATCGCACTCAGCCAACAGCCGTTAGGCCAATTTAGGCGTCGCTGTGCATTTATGGGGACATGATGTTGTTATGACCGCCGGGACCAACTATTTCCGTGACAGCCGTATCACGAGGCGCTGAGAGTTGCAGCCGTGGAACTCCCATCCAAGCTCTGACCAGAACGAGCGTTGCTTAACTCTGATGATCGAACGTGGACCCTTTTTTCAAGCTACACCACCCGGAACCTTATTAAAATAATGCCAAGAAGAAACTATAAGGAGACTATCAATTTCTTCGTTAATGAAGTTATAAGTTTGAGTATCATCAACGGGTTTAAATGATAACCAAGTTACTTGTCATCTGCATACTACTGATGTAGTGATGCATACAGTACTTGGATACCCTATACAATTTCGATGAATGGATTGTATACAGGAAAAGCTCAAGAATGAATCTTTGTGGTATTGTGGCACACCGTGTATAATATTACGAAAATGAGACCACTGGTGTCCCGGCCCTGCTGCTAGTTTTCTTCGATCCAATCGATTAATTTTAAAGTAAAAAATAGCTACATCAAAAACAAAATGCTGCAACATAATAAATAATATTTAACAATTAATACTGTCGAAAGCCTTGGAAAAACCAAGTAGGGCTAACACAGTAAGATTAATTTTGTCAGTAGCGTACAAGATGTCATCTATTATTTGTAAAAGAGCTGTATACAACCATAATTTGTACAGAGATTTGTATAATGCAATATTTACCTGAACCACTTACAATTCGCCGACACCTAATAGGTGCCACCATCAAATAACTGAACATCATATTGAAAACTTTGAACAAAAACTCCAAAACGGTAGCACTCACAATGAACATCGATAACAAAGCTATACTAGTTAGTGAGTTACAGCCAAGACGATATCACCGTCAATACGAAAATCCTAGAAAAATGAGCCATTATATCTATCCCTCTCTTATTCAACCACAGTCGGGAAATGAGAACCAAACTGGTCAAGTTGAACACAGGATCGAACTACCTGCAACGATACAAGTGAAGAAATTTCCAAACCTGATCAGCGGTTTATGGTTCTTTAACACATCGCATCACAAAAGAAATGTTTAATAAACACTATTTTGAAACACTTGGTCTAAGATTCATTACTGGATTCGATTTCAATTTCAAGCACACAGTGTTCGGTTCAAAGCTAACAACTACGAAAAGCAAGGGACTATACAAATTAATAAACAAGAGAAGGTGTACTCATCTGTCAACTGGACAACCGACTTATTGGCTAAATCAAATCTTGGTTTCTGCTCTGATCACAAGCCTGTAACTGCTACTTTTAGTACAACAATAATTTCAAATCAACCAAAATCTAGCATAACCTATAGAAAAATAAACTGGAACCCATTTCCGAATTATATGTATAGATGAAAACCTAATATTTGCCTACGAATAAAAACCCGACAGAGATTGAAACAGTAAATAAAAAATCGATCTCCAAATATATCGAACGTTCCCCTAGAAGTAAGGAAACAGGTAGTAGAGAGAAACGACGAGCGAGGAAACAAGGACAAAGACTCACAACCCAAAAGATAAATGTTATATTTTATAATTTGTCTTCTTCCTGTTATACTAAGGCCAGTGGCCCTATTTTAACCACAAATCCATAGTCCTATAAGCCATCTTTGCTCGTAAGCCGGGTAGGTGGCTAGCCTTGCCCTTTGAAGCTAACGAAAAGCTCCCTTGTTAAGTGTTAACGATTACCACAGGTAACGTGGTAGCCAGGAAATGCTCGATGTTTTAAAATCCCTGTGTAATCATTAGGTATCGAACCCAATCCGGCGGCTTGGGCCTCAAGCATGTTGCTTGTTCGGCCATCCACTTTCTAGAGGAAATTGCCATTATTTATGACTGAAAATTGTTTTTTGTTACTCATAAAATCCTCCTGTTCCAGGGAAATTACTATAATAATTAAACCACAAGCAAACACAGTTGGGTAACATTTTGCTACAGGTTTACCACAGCATTTAAATAAAATGTAGGTTGTATGGCACCACTATGTTGGGGATTAATTAACTCTCGAATTACTCAATCCACGAACGTGAAGCAACAAGCTCTATCGAGACATGAAGCTTAGCAGATTCGGAAAACAAGAGACTTACCTTTAGAGCATCTCCTGAAAAGCTATATTTGGTTTTGCTTTCTTTGGAACCCTTCCTGCAAGTTGCTTTATAGAAAAATATAATTCGTTCTATTCAACACTTACACACTAATTACACTAAAATAAGCAATCCTACACCTAAAAATTCCAAATTAATAGCACCCTAAATGACGTCACTATACAGTCTAACTCAGAAATTCTCCCGAAAGAAGCGTCTTAATTCAGATATAACCTAACCCTTGAAATTTTAAAATATTAACACATTTTGTAAACATTTCAAATTACTGAAGCTCGTCTATACAGATTGGTGGTGGCTAGTGCGAGCATGGGACATGGAAGACAATTGCTCTTTTACATTATATTGCACCTTGATTTTGATGTAGAATTTAGTGTAGTGTACTGGTAGAAGGGAGAGAACGATTTTCAAAAGCTGCAGCTGTCGCACGTAGCGAATTTTAGTAGTACACTTATTTTACTAATCTTTGTGCTCGTTGACCAGGTAGACAGCCATTGTTACATAATCCAATAATTCTAAAAAAAACACAAATACTGTAATAATGTAACAGCTACTTGACAGGAGAGTACATCAAGGTGTCTGGTGTGGAAACTCAATGTCCCTATGTTCGCACAAGCGGCCACCAATTTGTATAAGACGGCCAGTACAATTGCTTACCTATTTTGTACAATTAGAACTACTTACGAAATTAATTCATTTTGCTTTAACCTTGTACACATTTCTAATCAACCTTTTCTTTTCCAGCCCATTCGCAAAACAAGTCCTGTAGTAATAACTGCTCGTATAGCAGGTCTTCGATGAGTACTGTTGCTAGACACGACAATGACCACACGGTCTTGTCGGGCGTGGTGATCGACTGGGGACATGGATGGGGCTGGGGACAATCGGCATGGGCGACTCAAGCTGCTTGCACCCACGACGCTGCGATTAGCACAGGGATCTACTGCCACGCAGCAGATGACTACGCCGTCAGCGGTTATGACGAGGTAGACTGGAGCGCCTTTGGAGACTTCTGCTTCTAAATTAGTTGTAAACCCTTTTCTATACAAGCGAAGTACTACGTCACGTGCTATCTACCCTAGCCACTTAGCATAATTTTACCCCGTGCTAAGCTTAATCGGAAACAGTTGCTAGACTGCATACATTTGACAATGAGGAAGCCCATATGGATTGTGTGGGAGGTTAAATGCTTAAAAAATTGGCTGTAACGGGGAACAGATGAGTCCTTTGTTAAACTCCATGACGAGATAACAGCTGGCTGATGAATAGCGAAACATACAAGATCAATAGCATGCGATTTTAGGTCACAAGTAACAACAGAATTTCAGAGTTCAGAACAAAACGATTTGAGTAGTCGCCGATTATTTATTAGTAGTTGTAAGGAATTTTAAAAATTGATTCAAGAGACAGGCGTCCATAGTAATTTAAAAATATTACTTATAACTATTATAATTTCAATATTAAATAGCTACAATTTCAGTATAATTTCATTTAATTAGGTCTTTAGTTATTTAGTAAAATTTGTATAACAGATAAGCATTACAAAGTAAGATCAAGCAGCTGTTTATGATAAGTTTTGTACTACGCTATTGCTCATGTTAGGAAGCTTGCGGAAATTCAACAGCATAAATACGTATTATAATTAAATAATTTTATTACTGTTTCTATGAAGATTGCCAATAGCTTTGAAACATTAAATTTTATAAATAATAATAGCAAATTGGCCCACTAGGACAGCACAGCCGTAGAAGTGCACTGAATATAACAGATATGCCTCTTTTTATGGATTTAAATTATTTTTATGATAACCATACTACTGCATACCAAGTCATGTGTAAATATTCTCCTTCATAATCTCTTTCCATCCATTTTGTTGCGTATGATGTTCGTCCAGCTTCCTTTTCAATTCGACACATATCCTCGTACCATAGGTACCATAAGTAGCTCTCCTTGTCTCTAAATTAGCAGTTCTTACTAATCTTATTTAAACATTCTTGGAAGAAGTTAGGTTACACATCAAATTTATTTTAAAAATGTGATTGGCGCAAGGAATGTTTTAACATGTTTTTGCAAATGGTAAAGTTTTTCAGGTTCCATGATGTTTAGTTCTTGTGTCGAGGCCTGTACAAGTGCTTGTAGGTGGTTATTCTTGTTCGATTTATTTCTTTCTCATCAATCATATTCTAACAACTAACAACCATTAATAACTGAATCTGCTTAGAATTAAAACTCCATAAAGAACTCGATTATACTGTTTGCTTCTCATGCATCTTATCCATTATTTAACGGGAATAAAACTGGTATAATGCTATCTACTTATAAATGATTATTTTAACTAATACGTGAAGTAATTTAGTCATGCCCATGAGTTAGACATTTTCATAACTGTGCGCTCCTTATAGTTAGAGAATTATACACATAGCTTAGAACTAGTAATATGTTTGACTTTTTTGTGGAGGATACCAGGACAAGTTGAAATATAAAATATCTTCCACTAGGAATTTTTAAATAATTTTATACTAGTAGATAAAATATAAATTATAATTTATTAAGTCAATAATCACAATCTAAACAATATAAGCTACGTGTATCTTACTTCATTACATTTTTAATAACATCTCTCTGTCGAGCTTCCAATTAATTGTAGTGTAATAATAGTGAATCAGTTAATATTGTTCAATCTAAGATTTGAACAAACCTTAGAGAATTAATTGCTACTGTAGCATTTATTATTTATCTTATATTAACCTCACATGAATTTATATTGTATATCCATAATATTTTTCTAAATGAGAATCATCTCATCATTTTTCTATTTCTGCGACAAACCCCTGTTTCCGTTCCCATTTTAGCTTGGGAGTGTTTTCAGCGATTTATGTCTAGTATGTTCGCTTCTCACTCGCTTGACTAATAGAATAATGGGTGATTGATTAACTACGATGAATCCTAGCGGGCCACTTTGTCGAACTTAAAACGTTTTCGACATTGGTAGCGAAGGTAGAATCGGAACAGCAAACGAAAACTCTAAAACTTTACATGATTTCACAACTTCCGCGAGCTTCCTGCCTTCTGGGCAAAGACTAAATGTGCAATTCGTCCAAGTTCTTACCCAGAGAAGCGTACCAAATTAATGTGTCAGTTAAATTGGCCATCCACGTTTAAATGTTTTATTCTAATACTAGATATAACGTAATCGCCGACACCAAGAACAATTAGCACGCGGCTTTTTCCTCTCCCCGTTCAAACTTTATTTCGTAGACTTCGGGAACAGGCCTCTTGAGAAACCCACCCATGCAAATGAAAAATGACCGCACGTTTTCAAAACGGGTGCGTTTACTCGCCTGCAAAAAGTGTTACGGCGACAGATGCGTTTGCGAAGTGAAATTCTGTCTAGAACACTCGCACTTCGGACACACATGTCGTCGACGTTTGCATGGCGCGTTTCTAAATGTCCAGCATCTTCCTACTGTTTTGCATGTTGAATACGGACGCTTATTTTAGGGTTTTTTATACTTTACTATTTTTATAAATGTCCACGCCAACCGAACAATTTAATCTAGCATCGTGCACTGCAGGTTCTAACGCTGTGCGATTTGAAATGCTGTGCTGAAAAAGCTGTTGTGCACTGACGGTTTAATCTGCAGCCACAGGGGGACGTTTAGGGACTTCCCCCATAAATCCGTTATTATGCCCATGTGACTTCGTACCTCGGGCACTTCAACAGCAAAAATATGTATGCGATATTTCTTTGTTAACCCCACTCAGCTCATTTCTTTGTAAGTGGAGAGATACTCGAGCTGTGGTTACTAAAATAAGTTACCTTCCTTTTTATACTTACGTATCAAGCCGTACTACAGAAAGGTGAAACAATTGTGCCTTTATAATAAAAACATACCTTTTGGTACACTCTCATCCCACATCTGAATTGCCATTTTTGGTTATGAAGCCATTTCAGATTTTGCCTATAACAAAAATGGCGACTAATTTCGATCACAGTAAACGCCGCTAAGTCAACACAGATAAATTTTAAAACTAGACAAGTCGACTGTCCAAATGTCTCTATCAATAATACCCAACTACCCGTCCAAACTAAGGTCAAATACTTAGGACTATTACTGGATTCTAAACTTACATGGCGGCCACATTTAATTTCCAAAAAGAATCACATAAACCACAAGGTTCGACAAATGTATTGGCTACTCGGTCGTAATTCTAAATTGAAAATAGAAAATAAAATACTTCTATATAAATGTATCATCAAACCCATCTGGACATATGGGATTCAGCTGTGGGGTTGCACAAAAGCCTCAAATTCCAAAATTATACAACGGCTGCAGTCCAAAATTCTACGTATGATCCTAAATGCGCCTTGGTTTGTAAGCAATAAAACCATTCACGATGACCTAGCCATCCCTACAGTTGAAGAAGAAATCCAACGATTCAGCACCACCTATTTCCGCAATCTCCCAGGGCATCACAATGAGGAGGTTAACCAACTAATGAATGAACTTGCCGTACACAGAAGACTGAAGAGGAAACGCCCCACTGATCTACAAAACTGAATTACTAGAGAATCACTTATGTTACCTTATCATATATAAATTAAATACGGAGTGTGGTCACTGGATCACTTCTCCCCTCATGTTGTACTAGTTATCCTATTTACTAAATGTTCTAAAAGAACAGATTGTAAATTTCTTAAATAAAATAAAATAATTTCGATTAGTTAGGTGGGCACACATTTAACAAGCCCGTAGGTAAGCTTTTGCACAGTATGTTCAACGCTTACAGCTTAAATAAATAGTACATTGTGTATTAAGAACGGAAAGAGATACTTTTGTACTCGCACGCGTAGATTGTAGGGCTAGCTGCAACCGAGCGCTACAAACGTGTGACAGCACAAATTCTTTTTACCCTCGAAGCACATATATAATTTTTCTATGACAGCTCAAGGAATAGCGATGCCGACGAGACGAGATAGTTCTGGATCTCGTCTCGTCTCGTCTCGAAATTCGAGATTGAGATTGGCATTTTTCAATCTCGAATATTCGAGACGAGATTAACCAAATTCTAGATCCTGACGGATTTTCTATAATTTTTTTAAAACCCACATAAAAACAAAGCAGAATCGGCCTCTCCTGATAGAGAAGGTTTTTAGGCATTAGGATCTTATGGTTGCCAAAGCCGAATTGAAGCGGGCTCTGAGCTCGATCTTTGGTGGCCGTTAGAGTCTGTGAGGATCGAACCCACATATTCTAATGTAGGGCCACAGGATTTACCTCTGATCCAGCTCCACTGCTTTTTCATTTCAAGTACAGTGGCATAAATATCATTACGGAATAATCAGAAGGTTAATACACGAAGCAAGTAATTATTATGGGCCTTACGCAGTCGCAACTGCCTCAATTCGATACGCACGTGATTCATAAGTGTGGTCATTAAATTAAATGGGTGTATACCCACCTCAGTAGAAGTATATTACACCAAAAATTACTTGCGTATAAAAAGAATTGCAGTAGGGCATCGGCAAACTTTTGAGAACTACTGGCTAACATCAAAACCTTTATTAAGTACGATAAGAGTACGTTATCTGCTTTCTAAATGTGGTTGAAATACCCAAACAACTGGTTTTTGTTTGTGCATTTTATCCAAATTCTGTCTAATCACAACCATCTGTACCTAAGGCACTGGACACACGAAGATTCCGTATGCGAGATACAGTATGTGGGATACCGAACCGCGGTCTGTTCAGGCGCGGCGACTGTATCTCAGACGCGGGCCTTCAGTCACTTGCGAGAACAGTCCAGTGCCGTGCTGTTATGGACCTAGCATTGCTGTTCTTTGTTTCTGTCGAATTAGTCTGAATGTGCTGTATTCAAAGACAAGGATTGGGCTCTACTAAGCTAATAAAATGTTGATTGTCAAATAATGTCCATGATCGTTGTATGGCAACGAACGCACTGATTATTCGATTTAAATACAAGCTGAAAAAAATCCTCTACGTCTTTGATATGATATCGCGTGTTCTGGCTCCCAAAGTATGCGTATCCAGACCCTGGACACACGTGGATTCTCTATGCGAAATACCGGTCTCCCAGATACATAAAATACACGCGTTCAAATAGAGATGTTCACACGGGTGACGCATACAGTATCGGGCTGCAGAATTTCGGAATCTGTCCTTTTCGGCCGCCGGCGACAAATTCTGAGTCTCGGATACCGACTTACCAGTGGAGCATATGGAGCCGTTCAGACCCACCTACTTTTGGGAGACAAAACACATGATATCATATCATAGACGTTGCAGATGTTCTTCAACTACTGTTTAAATCGAATAAGCAGTGCTTTCCTTACTATATAACGATCATAGAGCGTACATTATATGCCAATGAAAAATTTATTAGCTTAGTAGAGCACAATCCCTGTCTTTGAATACAGCACATCCAGACTAATTCAAAGTTGTTGGGTTTGATTTTCCCTAACTACTCTTAAATTTAATGACCATACTTATAAATCACCCTGTATAATATTCAAAAATCAAGATTCTCGAGATCGAGAATCGACGTTCAAGAATTTTCGGGATCAATTACGAGATCTGAAAGATCTCGTCTCGTGGCAACACTATTATTGTTTAATACGCAACAATAAATCGCACTGCATCTACACCTTTTGTATCTAATGACCATACATCCGTAACAATCTTTTGTTAAACGAGCGGAAGAGTGACTTACCTGCAATTCATCAGAGAACATCACCTTTCTGTCGTCAAATGACAGCTCGAAAAGCCTACTGTCCAAAGCTGTTATAGAAAAGGTTTATCGCTAACTGTTGCCACTTACTTTTAAATGTGTGAAACTAATGTCCATTAACTTTCATAGGAATAACAATAACATATATTTTTAAAACAAAGCAAAAAGCTAAGTATACCTTTATACTCCTATCGCTCAACACCTCCTGATACATTCACATCCCTCCTTCCAAGTGAACACGCTGCCCAGGTTAAAAACCATTAACTTAGTTAGTCGAAGGGGAAAAATAAAACAGTTAACAATCATTGTTTTATGTTTAGTTAGGCAATGCAAAAGCATCACACAAACGGAGTATGATATGCTGTCTGTTACTTCCTCGCTCGAGCCCAAAGCTTGATTTGCTTGTTGGTGCTAATAGCTACTAAGTTTGTTGTCAAGAAAGGGAGTAATTTAGTATTATTTTCAATAACCCAGCGAAAAATACGTTTCCAAACAAACTTTCCTCTTTTGTGAGGTACGTTGTCAGCATTCAAACTGTCGTGCGTCTGTACAAATCCATGACGATATCTACCCTTGCTACATATTAGAGTTAAATTTGATAGAGAGTATGAACACAGCATTGGCATAATCTTCATATGTTTCTGCAAATTGTCATCGCAGCATGTTGGCAATTACAGCACCTTCCAAGATGTTTATTTGGACTGTTGGTTTGGAAGTAAACAGTTGTTTTTTTGGATATAAGTTTTTCAGGCAAATCAATAAATCGGATTTTCTTCCTATTTTCAGACTTCTTAACTTCGACAGTGCTGGATAATAACTTGGTTTTCCTTATGTTATTTACAAAAAGTTCAGATATTTATTACATGCCTGTAATGCAATGCAAAGTCTAGAAAAAGGTGAGGACTGAGGAGTCTTTTCACTGTGATATGTTTAGTTTGATTAATAAGTTTCTCGCTGGCATAACTCCTTGGCCAAATGCTGAGTGTTTTATATTTTTGTTGTGAAGACCTATGCCGTCTATGCTTGTTACCTTGGTGGTGACAGTCATCTGTTCATCTGTTTCCCATATGTTTATATTGGTAAAATTAAATTATTCAACTCATCTCAGCACCAAAATCATCCAACGATGCAGATGTTCGACTAATGAGTAATTTCGTTCAAAGATTTGATCAAAGGTAATAGCAGAGACCGCAAGCATCGAATTTTTTACCACAAACTATCCCTGCATAAATTCTGCATTTAAGTACATAGTGAGTGTAAAAAGAATCAGGGAATAGTCTTGAATAGCACCTCTGCATAGGATTGACTACCTTTTTTGTATAACTTCTGCAAAAGCTATACATAAGGCTATTTTGTAATGGCGTACCAAAATGTTTTGCACACATAAGTATAACATGAGTTGAATCAAAATCATTTAATATGGCAATAACAGCATCAAATAACGTACAAGAGAGCGAATTAACAATTCTCCAATACCGCCATTTTGACTGTCCATCATTGCTGTTAGAGGTAGAATCTGAGATGGTCTTCCAAAGATCATAAAACATTCATATATGACAGATATGTGCCACAAGTTGAATGCTTCTATTATCAATAGCACAATTATCCAATTATTTCACCTGTTTGTCGTATAAAATACAAAAATTCATGGTGTCCGTTTTTCAAGTTTAATCATGGGATATTGTCTTTCTTAAAATATTCGCTTAAGGTTGACAATCTAAAAAGGTTAGTTTCTAAATACATATCTGAAAACTACTGAAAACAAAAACAAAAAAGGGTTTTGTACTCACTTTAAGATAGTCTTTGAAACCCCTAATCATAAGGTTGAGTTAGATAGTTTCAATGCTATAGTACTTGACAAACCTACATATTAAAAGAATTAAACCAAACAAGGTATTGTATATTTCCGAAATCGGAAAAGCAATAATTGTCTAATATCATAAAAATATAATAGTACCATCTATAACAGACAGAAATTGTTAATCACCACAGTTGCGAATTTAAAAAAATCCAAATAAAGGCAGCACAAGCTCAAAATCTTAAAAATCAATATGTAAGAGATATTTTAACAAATAAATGAGCTAGATTAAATTACTTTTGACTTTGTCCTAGTTTAGCCGACATCGTATCTAGTAAAGGAAATAAGATCACCACGATTAAATTTGAAAAACAGGCATGCTGTATTCCTAGAGTGTGCCAAAATTCTTGCTGCTTTTCATCAAACATTGTCATCATGAGAGGGCGTCTTCTTCGCCTTAATAATCTAATCAGTTCACAATTTGAATAAATATTGAACTTAAGAGTAAAGTATAGTTCATAAATTGACATTGTTCGTAGACTACCTTGAATGAGAAATAGTAGCAGCACAAACTTACCACTATATACAGTGGCCAGACAAAGAACGAGGAAATTCAAGATTATTGAAAATAATAAAAGCATTTGAAACTCAATTAATCTGATCAATGTTCTACTACAGTTAGATCAAACTTTCAATTAATTAGTTGAATAATTGGTTAATACCAATTAGTTTTAGTATAGAAACGTTAAGCAGAAATAAAATTAGGCTTAAAAGAAGGGAAACTGCGAAGTACAAAACATTATTTAGTTTATAAACCATATTTTTTTTCTTATTGTCAAAACACCGATACTCGTATATTTACATTTCCCTATGAATGCCGCTGTCGTCAAGTTAAAGGTTGAAACTACATAAGAACTAATATTGACGCCAGTTCTGAAAATGCCTCGAAAAAAAATACTTCTAACTTTTTTGTTGTCTTCTCGGAATGTAAACTTAATTTTGAAATAATTTTGAAAATTCTTTCATCACTTCTGACCATGTAATATAGTTGAATACTGAAATCCCATTTAGTTTATATTGAATGAAAACCAATAGTTTGGTAAATATTGTTCATACTGCATTTTCTGGAAAAATGATTAAATAAGATAAAAACTGTATAATATCACATTATTTCTTCAAATACAATGGAACTAAACATTTTCGAAGAACGCTATATTGAAACGAGAAAATTATTAAAAGAAATGTTTGGAAGAGCATAGAAAACCAGTGCAGAAATAGATACAAAGCGCACTGCTAAATATGAAGTAATAAAAATACACGATGACGAAACATTGAGAAACGTTGACAAAAAATAAAAAAATAATTATACTGACTTAGCTATCTAAATATAACAGAAAGATACCAAATTAATGTTCTCCTATAGTTAACTAGATAATTTGTTCGTATCAATAGTTGGACAACATATTTTTTCATTCCTCTTCTGTATGTTCTACCTGTCTTCAAACAGTAAGTATAGAATAATTTTTTAGACTGTGTACAAATTTAACAAGTAAAAATCTGAATTGTGTCAAAGGATAAGCACATTACGGAATGTGCAAAACTATACACAGACTCACTTTCATCCGATCAGGTGTACAAACGAAAACTCGAATATGAATAAGGAAATGAGGCAATTTATCCCCAGGTAAGGTAGCTGAGGATTATTTGTAGAGTTCACTGCTAATGAAATCAATGCCTTAATTCGGTGAACAACTGAGAGTGCTAAAGCTGATTTCTAACTAAGATAGCACAGACGCTGCCTAACATCGTTGTACGGCTAAGGCACAGTATTACACACCAGCTTTCCTAATGAACCTGCCATTACGTTCATAAAATGACAAAGCATTTTTGGTTGGGGGGAGCAGAAACGAGCTATTCAGTGTCAGGTCTTGTCTCGCATCATTTTCGTGAACAACATTGGATATTTAGACCATTTTAACATTTATATTACACGTATGTAATATACGCTCTGCAAGAATAGATTCTGTACTAGCAGAGCTGGGCAAAATACTTTTAAAAAGTGCCAAATATTAAATACTTTATGAAAATCGAATATATTTAAATACTAAATACTTTTTATGACTAAAAAGTAGTTAAATAATAAATACCTATACTATTTAATAATTAAATACTTTTATAAAAGTAATTTTAAAAGTATTTAACTATTTTAAAACTATTTAAATACTTTTAGTTTTTAGATATCACTAAAATGTAAAAAGACTTTCAGAATATCTAATGCTAAAACCAGTGACTTAGAAACATATGCTGTCAAATACTCCACTTCATTTTTATTCAAGCAATATTTTTTAATTGAAAGATTTTCATATAAAATAAGTACTTTTTTTGCTAAAATTTGGATTACGGTCTCATAGTGTGAATTCCAACGTCTAATGCTTAATGCCAGAATAGCTCAAATGATGACCTAACAGACGTTTAAAATTATGCAAAAAGTATTTACTAGTTAGAAAAATATATTTTTAAGAAATAAAAGTAGTTAAATACTCTCAAAGGTATTTAATTACCTAGTAAATACTTTTTGCGTAATTTTAAACGTCCAATACGTCATCAATTGAGAATGTTTAAATACTCTCAAAGTATTTAAATACTCTAAAAATATTTAAATAGCCTAAAAGTATTTAAATGCTTCAAAAATTGAATTTAAATACAAAATACTTTACAAATTATTTGCACCTACAAATACAAATACAGCCCATTAAAAAGTATTTAAATACCTAGTAATTAAATACTACAAAGTATTTAAATAAAAAAAGTATTTACAAATACAAATACTGCCCAGCTCTGTGTACTAGTAAATATATAGGTTTGAACTCGTTTCCTTCATTTTTTCAGCAACACCTACTTAAATTTTTCTTTTCACTGACTGTTTGTTCAGAAGATAAGACGAACAAGACGTTGAACAACGCTTCTAGTTAATGTAATCAAAACAGAGTTTCTATAAAATTTCAGTGTAGGGCCTATCTTGAATATTGTTCTAACATTAGCACGAAGAAATAAAATTAATTGTAATATAGCATTGGAAAGCATTCTATTGGATAAAAGTCAAAGTACAATAATTTATAAATTTTATTAAATATTATACAGGAAGAATGGGGAGACGATAAGGAAACTCAATCAACGACAATACAATACGTGGTGTTCTAGGAGAAAATAAATAAAATAAGACTAGAAAAAGAGCGACACATTAAAGGCAATAAGAAAACTGAACAAGGTGTAACTAGCAAACCATATTGTACTATTCTAACGTACACATTACAATATTTGTAAAAAAAATAAGACGTCAGAAATAAATTGCAAATCGAAGATACTAAATCATGTTCGATTACCATTTCTACCTTTATATGAATACACTAAAAAACATTTCTGATGTGTTTTTGAATCCAAACCTTGCTCTTCACAGAAGATAACTTTTTTAATTCATAAAACCGTAGCTAAATAAAAATTAGAAAATCCTTTAAATTGGTAGGTTATTGGGCTAACGCCTAACAAAATGCAAGACGAATATGTGGTCAACTAAAATACAGTTGACTTTTTAAGAGAAAGTTAATATTCAGAAATTCCTTGCAGAAAGCTTGAAAATTGTCAATTGTAATTGTGCAACTGTATGAACAGCCTTCATGGAAAATCACCAACATGCCTTAAAATTTCCTATTTCTCTATATAATTTTACGACAAATATATTACTTTTGCAGTTATTTTGGAATTCCTTTAAGCCGCTCTTACTAAAAATCAAGGCACTTTTTTTGTTTACACTTACAAAAGTAAATAAATGTATTCTTGGAAAAACAACCGTCAGTGTACAACTTTTTGTCCCTTGCATTTATTAACACCTTAATAATAGTGTAATCAACTAGTAGACTGATGTAATATACCTATTTATAAGTGTATAGACTACTACACTTCCACTGCCAACTAGATAGTGTATAAATCCCCAGAATTCAAAAGTAATTGTTGAAGAATGCTCCATAATCGCCTTGATGAAAACCGTTTCTAATTATAACGTATTAAGCGAAAATTCTTATGGATGTTAGTATAAAATTATATGTTGTGCAAGACAGTTTCCATTCAAAACACACAAGGGTGGGTTTTTTCAATTCCAGCTAAATTGTTTTTTGAATCGATTTTAAAGAACTACGAGCAACACGGGTTGCTGAGCCACCGAGCTCGAACAAATTTGCAATGATGAAACTTAATCCACCGCAACCTTTTATACGCAAATGTATGGCTGGAAAGTTCAATGTATTCAAATTGCGGTTCTTGATTGACTTTCACTAACGAATTCAGCCTCTACACAGAAGCGAAACTTGTCCATCACAAGATTATAAAGTAATAACGAGCCTCGGGTATTCTTTGGCCTGGAAATGTTTCAAATCTTTGTTTGGAGATCAATCAAGACGACAATTACTTTTGGAGAACGACAACACGATAAGAAATTAATGTTAAATTATATAACTGTAGAATTAATGGATGTATAGTTAATTTTAGATTTTAAGCTTAGATAAGGCTAGATAGGGAAATAAATGTGTAGATACTTATATAAAGGTATGTTAGCTATTATCAGAAACAATATTGCTAAATATTACTGTTTTGCCATGTGTAATTTCGGTTTTTCAGACAGTTTTAAGGGAGAAATTATTTCTTTTCACATAAGAAATGGTGGCAAATCTCTAAATATTTATTCTAGAAATAAACAAAATTAAAGTAGATTGAGGGATCATGTGGAAACTCATCATATAATCAAAAACTTTGCATTTAAGCTTGACCCACGTGCAAGAAAACAGTTTGCACTCTCCAATCCGAACTTCAACGGGTATTTATTCAAGTTATCGGTTTTTCCTTCAAAGCACAATTTTTCCTCTTCTTTAGCTTCAGCTTTCCTACCCTTTGCTTGAATAAATCCATTGGCAGACATGACACCCAACAAATCAAGCTCGCCGACCTTTCAGACGCATCAAACATTCAAGTTAAGCTCCAAAAAAGGGAGAGCAAAACTCCTGCTTGTATGTTATTACACGCCAACTCCGAAAGCATTTATGGCAAAATAGTGGTATTTGCATGTCTCTCTAGGATATGCGCAGTATTTTTCTTTCAATGTGTCTAAATTAACGTTAATGAAAAATGTAAGCCAAACTCCAACCCTACTTAGCAATAGTTTTAGCGTAATAGTCATTAAAGTATTAGTTGCGGCAGAATGTTCAATGGCTGTTCCACCCTTCTAATACGCAGCTTGCGAACTTTTAGTGTTTTTTTCGCCCCGCAGACAAACCGCCGACGAGCCGTTTTGAAAATTCGTGTACGCACTCGCGTTAAAAATTAATCGCAAACCCTCGTTCCCCAGTTTGAAAGTGTGGCACTTCTCACGTCGATACAATTCAGTACGATTTAACATAAATTATTTATCGCAGCTGCCTTATCTCACGCACAAGGATAAAATACGACCAGGACAAGACAGATGCGGATATCGCATCCGCGATGCTGTGTCCGGCCCGGATGTATCCTGCCAGGTTCGACTGATCTAATGGAGGTAAAGCTCCTGAAGCCTGAAGGTTGATGGGTAAAGCACTCCTGAAAATCCCGCGAAAGATCTTTCCAAAATAAACATTCGTGGCGCTGACTTTGCTGTGCAAGCCGAATATGAAACGCTTAAATTGAGAAAGAAACGAAAAGTATAAGTAAAGTTCAAATATGTCCAGCGGTTGCTCATATTTATACTGATGTCAAGTAAGAGGTACTTTCGTTCAGGCCAATTATAGCTGTTCAGTTTAATAGATACAAATTAAACAAATACCTATTATAATATATCAAGTAATCTATGTAAATTAAACTAGTTAATATTTGTTTAACAAATAATAAAATGTACATCTAAATTGCCGTTACATAATTAGTAACTGCTGTTAGATTAATATATGCAAATTCCTTGTAATATAAACTAGAAAAATAAATTGACTATGTTTAAAAACATCAATCTAAATTTTTAAATATTTATTAATGCTACCAATAACTTACAGTACAAATATATTAACGCCGAAAAATAATTATAAAGTGCACAATACTTTCACAGAAGATCAATTATACAAAATGCTTAAACTAAATTAGTTGAAATATATTACAATATAAACAAAAATCGCAGGCTTTCACATTGATAGCCGTGGTACATTGAATTCCGGGTGGTGCAATGTTGCTTAAATATTTTCCTTTACGTTCGGTGGTCCATACTGCTGATGTCTCTAGACATTATTCTACCCATATAAGTTTTTAAATAAGTTCTGAAGAAACAGGTAGTATGAATGGCCAATGAAAATCTTGCGGCACCACCCGAAAGCTCCTCATTTATCAATTTTATTCATAATCACAAATTATATTTAGTACTACCAACAAATAACAATCATTTATTACAAATTATGAATAAATGAACGTAAAATATAAGTTGTTCACTTCGTTCTGAGTTTAAATTGTTATGTAAACAGCAATTAACAGAGATATTCTCCATAAAATAAGGTGTGTAATCTTAGAACAACGTTTTCGGTTTTCTTTTTTTGAAAGACGTTATGTAAATCAATTCAATTCACACAATAGACATATTTGCATTCTTCGAGATAACATATATTATAATAGAATTGGAATATAAAAAAGTAAATAATTTCTTTTAGTCATTTTATTAATTTCATAGGATTCGCATATATTTATGTTTTAGATCTAATGGTTGTTTTAATAATAATAATTTTCACAAAGTTAATAATGAATTTTTTAAATGCTCACTAATAAGAGATTCAAAATCCAAAAACGCTTTATAGTGCTAAGAATTAGATTTAAGGCAATCAATTCATTATTAACCCACTTATTCTTTAAAACATGCTTGAGCAATAAGAGAATTTTGTAATACAATTTACTTTGTGAACTATGTAAATATATTAACGTGTTTCCAAATCAAGCTCACAATAAAAAGCACTACATTTTTGCTAACAATCTCATATTTATTGTACTTTTATATAATAACTTTTGGTAATTAGTCCAATGCATTTTTATTATGCCGAAGTTTTGAATATTTCAAAATTTAATTAATTATAGAAAAATTAACAGAATAGTCATACTCTAATTCATTACTTAGTTGTTTTAAACAGGCCCTAAACAATAGTCATTAAGATTTCTAAGAATTATTGAGCACCAGTAAGCTATAATAGCTATTTATGAAACAAGTGCTAAAAGTGAATGTTTATGCACGAGACATGAAAATTATGAAAGGAAGCCGAAGGCTGAGTTTCATAACATATCGAGTGCAATAACACTTTTAGCACGAGTTTGCATACAATATTATTTCTACGACCTTAATTTTACTATTATTAATCCATAAACGTCCATTTAACAAAGGTTTGCATTTATGACAGTTATAATTTATGTCACAGTAAAGAGACGGCCGTGCCGTCGCAGGTGACTATCTCTGCAGCGGTAGTTGTCAAAGTTAGTTATTAAAGGTAATTATAATAGTATACATTTTACTCTATTCATTACGTAATGTTTTAATTATTTAAAAAACACTTTACCTCTAACGAAAGAAGTAACTAGAATAACTGTATAACCTCACTTCCAGTTTAAAATACTTAAATTCAAAACCAGCTGTTTACCTTTAGCACGTGTGCTAACAGTAAACAGCTAATTTCATTTTTAGCACACTAATGTATAACACTTCATTTTTAGTTCGACAAGCTATTGGTAAAAGGCCTACTTTTGGTAGTGATCGTGGAAACAATAAATTATAAAAGTACTGCCAGAATTGTACTACAGAATGTATTCTATAATTTACATTAAACCTATTCGTTTGTTAGGTATCGGTACTGGAAGCTCAGTAATGCTCGCAAATGGCAGCTATAGCTGATAAAAGTATATCATATTTCTCCATTTTCAGTAGCTTTCAACCAATATGGTTGCGGCGGCACTGAAAAAAACGTAAAGTCTTTTACTTTAGGAACGCGGTCGCCTGCTGAAATTTTCCACCATTGTAGTATTGATGTAGATGTTAATCCAACAAAGCAATAAAAATGATTTTGTAGTCGTTGTACCTATAGAGCTATTTACAATTTTACGTAAAAACTCGCATACATTTAGAATCACCTCTTTGTAACTAAGGCTCAGTAAAATGTTCAAATAACGATATGTCTTCAAAATGTGACTCACAAACTTAAATAGAAATTAAAAAATGGAGGCAATTTTATATTGAAATACTAAAATTGCACATTAAATTTATTTGTCTCTTCAAAGGTTTTATGATAAAGGAAACTTCTGTAATGCTTCACGTTGGCAATTAATTCATTTCCCTTTTTTCAGTTTTAAGCAATTTTTCAGTTGAAATCTGGCCGTTACGCACCACTGCTTTGTGCGGATTTTGCGTTTCAGATTGATTATTGATTGCCACTTTGAGCTTTTCAAGTGCTTCCACCAAATGCAAACTAGCAGGATACATCGTCTAGGGGAAAATTAGCTTAGCGTATCGCCACTGTGCGGATCGCTGGAAATAAAAAAAAGCGATTGGACCTTTGGAAGAAGCGGGGATAAATTTTATCAAACACAATGTACGGCCACGGGAAGCCAATGCAATTTTCAAACTGGTATATAAGCCATTAGCGGGAAAATCAGATTTTCAAGGTGCAGATCCAAAATGCGATGTCGGGGATAATAAAGCCAAATGAAAGGGGCATTTTATCAGCAATACTCTGACACTTTTTACGCTCAACTTGCGATCTTTCCATAATTGTGTAATTTCCAGTCATAATATAATTGCGCGTCGAATGAAGCCGGAAAGGCAGATCCCCGCTTCGCTTTTAGGGTCTAAATTCAAACTAACCCTGGGTTTGTGAAAAACCCTCGCCTCGTGATTAACGCCGGTTTTCAAAACGGATTCGGACAGTTTCACGAATTTATCGTAAGGAAGCTCGGTAAAAAGCCAGCGCTGCGCAACTGGCGACAGTTTCACAAAGTAAGAGTTTTCTTTTATGATTTTTCAGATCATAAACTCTGAAATTGTAATTCGCTTAAAACCTCGTTTTTTATCGTAATCGCTTTCATATAGTGCTTTAGGAGATATTTTTAAAATTTTTACACCTTATATATAGTTTATATATCGAGTTTTATCTTTGTTAACATTTTTATAATATTATATATTGTAACCATATTCGATATAGACAAATTAATGTATGCGGACTTTTATATAACATGAAGCGCGTTGAACACTGAATTCGACAATCGTCCAGATGTTGTAACAGAAATTTGTATTCCGAGTCCTTTTAACGCCGACTACTACAGTTAAAATGGCTTTAAACTGATCGTACTTATACAATTAAATAGGTGTATGTATGTTTGTAGTGTAGATCTAAATGTAAAGTTGTACATGTAAATAGTGTGCCCAAGTGTGCTAAACCATCATTGTGATACCTGTACCTATACCCACTTAATCCAATAAAATATATATAGTATTTCGACATTTTATTCCAAAGATTCGTAACCATCAATTTTTTAAAGCATCCAGAAACGTCAAGCACACCCGATGTACTCTACGCATGACGCTTGCGATAAACGTCCTTCTAGAAACTAAAACATGTTAAACGAGACTGTTACTCCGCATTTTACCGAAAGAAAATTTATAGATATTTTGAACTTGAACTGACTTTAATAACGCATTATTTTCAACGTGGCACTCCCGTGGGAACTACATGTGCCTGTAAATGTCTTATTACTAATGTCGCTGTTGCCTTTTTCGAGAAATATGGCCTCTGTAAGAGGAGTAGCGAACCGAAATGGTTAGATGAAGAGGCCTACTTAGATCTCGAGTTGACCTTTAAATTTCCTTTGACAAATGTTCTGGATGATTAATTTGGAAAGGCTCTTGCAATAAAAGTCGAGCTCTTGCTATTTATCACGACAATCGACAAATATTAAGAGGAACACTAGTGAGTAAAGGTAAATGGATTAATACAAGGTAAGATGATTGTAGCCCAATTCAGCATTCTACAGAAAATATACATTTCGCAAGTACAGTTTCAATAGATTTAAGGACAAAAAAATCTTCGATCTTTATATAACCTCGGAATTAAGGAGGAATGTGTTTATAAATACCTTTAACACCTAGCCAATGCAAGTATGGCTGTCTACCATAGAAAGTTTCAAAATCTAACTCTCAACCAAAAACAAAATACTCTACTCACATTAATAAACTTGTAAATGCACTCTAAAGACAACAGTTTCCCAACTAGCGCAAATAGTCTCTGGAACGTACCAGCGACCATTATAAGAACTTTAGAGTATTTTGTCACTAGTCACGAGCACGTAATAGGAACGTTCCCATTACGTGCACGCTACGAAAATAGGGAATAATTTTTGGGCACCGCAACGTATAGACGATCTTTCCTGGAACTTGTCCGGCTACGTTCATAACGTGGTTACATAGCGGCCACATTGCGGCTTGGTAGCCACGGAATTTTAAGCCTCTTTTACATTATTGTTGCTTGCGTTGTATTGCAACTTATTTCGTTATACATATGTTTGATTCTTTCGTGATTTCATGATGCTTTTTCATTTTTCAAGCTCAGAAACTAAATAAAGTACTATAAAAATAATATTAGAGAGCAAAACTTATGCTCTTTCCCGCTGGTCTGAGTGAAAAAATTAAAACGAATGTAAGTTTATCGTCAAACAAAAATTGCTTTTTTAGTTAAAATATTGGCTCTAACATCATCCCGAAATATGAGATCCTAGATGTTGAAAACCTCTTTTAAGTACTTTGAAACTGATTATTACGCATTAATGTATTATATTTGTTGCAGAAACGATGAGAAATTAATTTTTGTAAAGCTATCGTAACGCCACTATAAAGCTATTTATTAGTATACCTATTTTCCTAGTTTACTAACTTTAATACATCTTCCATTGCTAATGTAAATAATTGCAATGATATTGGGCCACCCTGTCGTATCCTCCTTTTATTCTTACTCGATCGTTATATTTGTAGAGAGTAATTTTCAGAGTGTGCATTTTAATGTTACTAAAACCTCGGTATTTAAAACATTAAAAGATTTAAATATAAATCATACAAATTTTCTAATCACCAGCAACTATTTGACGAAGACAAAGAAAAACGAAAAAGCTTTTGTGAAACTTTATTTAATTCACTTAATGAACAGAAAAAACATTTTAAATAAGATAGTTTTTTGTGATGAAACAACTTTCACAAAAAATGGAGAAGTTAATTCACAAAATTTCTGGTGTGTATCTTATTCCCCATTTGTCCATTTTATCTTGCTAATTTCATTCTTTCCTATTCCTTCTTAGATATTGGTTCCGTACTAACCGTCAGTTACAAAACTTAACTCGCACCCAATACACTGGTAAAGTTAATGTACGCTAAGGAATAGTTGAAAATAGGCTTATTGGTCCATATTTTATTGACGGGAATCTCACTACATCATTCCGGCAATAGAAAACTTAAACATCGATGGCCTGTGGTTTCAGATGGATGACGCCCCTCCGCAATCCACAAATGCTATTAAACACTTTCTAAACGACAGATTTCCAGGGCCCTGGATAGGGAGATTCGACCCCGTACCGTAGCCACCGCGGTCTGCAGATTTGTCACCCAACGCCTTCTTTGTTTGGGGCTACCTTGTAACGTTTCACCGCTTTGCTAAGGACATTATAAATTTCTACTTCGGGTTAGCTCAATCGGAGACAGGGTTTGCTCAAACTCAAATATGTATACAGTAAGCCGGCCGGCGACGCTTCTCAAGGCGATATGAAGTAACCAAAATGTCGAGGTTTTGTTTACTTTCCTCGCTCTGCCAAAATATGCGTGAGATATTGAGATTACACAGTACCTAGGATTCCGAAGGAGTAAGTTGTAGCGGTGCCTTATGATGTAATTCCGGAGCTCTCAAAATAACGCAAAAGTGTAGTTTTACGTTTGTGATTAGTACGAGAGCGGTCTGCAATTTTGGCCGCTGGCGGCCGAGGGCTCCGGCCCGACGGTGCTGATATGTGGCGAGCGATTTCTCCTGCTGCTGTAGCGGTACCAGCGGCCTCTGAGCGGATACTCCACCAGGTATCTGCGGGTTCTTACGTAAATTATTATAGGTATTTTAATAGATATTAAGGCATCTCAGTAAAATGTCAGTATTTGCGCTTAGGGTTTACGCGGTTAACTCTGCGAGACAGTTCAGCAACCAAGCGATGGTTTTAACCTCAAGGATTCGATTTCCCGAGAAAGTTCAGCAACCAAGGTAAAATCGAATTCTAGCGGCTTCGCCTGTACGGAAAATCTTTTTTTAGATTCAGGGCTGACAGTTTAGCTTGCCATTTCCCATGAAGCCTAGACTAGTAAGGGTTAAAGGTCTGCTCCGTTAGACAGTTCAGTTTGCCAGATCGGAGGACCCAGGTAGGAACAGATTTGGGATCAGGAAAGGAAGCGGAGAATTCAGGACTGGGGCTGGTGTGTTACTGGTCAGAACCGGTGGACTCAAGTTCCGCGGACAGGCACTGCTATCTTCTTTTATATTTTTCTGCCGCATTATGGGGGTACTTGCCCTAGCTTCCACTGGAGAGGAAAACAACGCCGACGTTCATACTTCCTGAAAACGTCCACAGCTAATAGGATTTCTTATCGCCAGTTCAAGCGTCGAATTGATGCAGCGCTTGATTAGACAATATATCAAATTTAAATACATTTTATGTATAATAAAAATTTAATACAGAAGCAAGCGTTACAACCTGAAGTCAAAAATTTACACGAATGTTCCAATACAAAGCATTGAGGAATTAAAGGATCGCATACGTACCGAATGCAACAGATTGAATCCTGACTTTTACGCGAATGCTGTGGGTGCTTTCTGAGATCGCCTAGGTTACTGTTTAGAAGTAAGTGCAAGGTGGTCATTTTGAACACTTGTTGTAATTCAGTTCTTTAGAGAGAATGAAATTTCACCTTGTTGTAACTATTACAGTTTTATTTTGATTTCTGTTTTGTATTATTGATATTTTGTTTTAGAATAATCTTTTAACTAAAATTATTTTAATATTCCATCAACTTTAGTTTATTCACAACGTATGGAACATAACCTACAGAAAAATATAAACTAGAATTCGCTGTCAGTCAAGTGTGTATTGTTGGTTGTCTACGTAATAGACGTAATTGATGCGTTCATTTCAAAAGTGTACAGAGTGAATACTCGTATGTATACTAAAAGGAAAAAATTCCTATACAGTTTTGCTGCGTTAGTGCGTCAAGTTTTTACCTGGAATTCAATATTTTTAGTGTTACTTATCTGGCATTTATTCAGGTTTCCAAAGATGTTATTAATGTTTAATACTTGTCATATCTCTTAGTGATTATTAAATCCACTTTTTACTGCTACTGATATTCTTTTTTATCTGTTTATATAACCTCTGATGAACTTGCTAGTTTTTTTTTGTTTAGGCTTGTGAAGCGGAAGACATCCAAGGTCAAGTTAATGGGCTTGGTTTTTTTGTTGTAAATAACGACTGGCGCCCTCTTGTTTTTTCTAATATTATATAGTACTACGTCTAGGAAGTATCCGGAATGTTATAGTTTTAAGAAATGTCATGAAACTTCCTTTTAGAAAGTCCTGGGCTTCTAAAATTTTGTGTGCGGGTTGTTAGGGTAGTAGGTCGTGCATAAAACAAAATACAATCCTATATGACAAATATGTTTATTTTAAAAGGCTAAACAAAAATATTTTTTCCGAATACTTTCTAGACTTACTATATATGTAATTTCTAACCTTAAGAACCACGCCTGATCCTTATTCAAGCCATATTCTGTATAAGGTTTGAGTTGGCTAGGGCACTGTGTACTCTTATTTTAATTATAAACTTCATGGCCAGTTTTAAATCAGAATTTTTACTATTCCAAAAACATCTACGAATTTTTGGACAACAGGAAGGTGGTTTTTTTATAATTTCAAATAAACTTCTGGCAGAACAAACTGTGTATGTAATTCGTTTTGGGGGGCCCCCAAATTTTTCTAACTTGAGTCGCAAGAATGTCTAGAGCCGCCCTTGGGCATAACATATTACTCAACAACACACGGCATAAAATTTTATCAATATCGGAAACTAAATCGTGAAGGTTACTTCATAATACATTTAACAGCAGACACGCAGTTACATTCTACATAGTGGAAAAGTGATTAGCGCTAATAAAGATTACTTTCAAGTTCCACAACCTTAAATCGATAATGAAGTTATCCAAAACGTCAAGGCGACTATTAAAACTAGTACTTCAAAGTAGTTGCAGCAGTAAAGCCAAATTTTAGTAGCATAAATTAGTAGCCGCTACCATCGTTAGCCACCTTTAAGTCCCTAAAACTCTAAAGTGGTCCGAAAGATAACTACCACGTCTCCAATACCGGAAATTCTACATGCAGCTCATATATAGCTTCAAAGTTACCACTAGTGGTAATAAATACGTGGCAGCAACAGTTGATTTGTCAAACTTATTTATATATCAAAGTCACGCTCTTAGTGGCAGTTACGTAATAGTTACTCATTTGAGGTTCCACTGTCAGTTACGAAAACTTTGGTGCAAGTTAGGCTGCTTCAAATGAGAAACATTGAAGACATATGATTTATATTAAAATAATTATTTAAAAATCTGGTGTGGTACTCCCACACAACTTCCCTTTACAGTGATCTTATAATTAGCCAAAAATTTGATTTTAAATTTTTAAGCATTTGTCAAAAATTTTCAAAAATTACAAATTCTGCAAAAACGGTACAAAATAGAGCGTTAGTTGAAGAGATAAATTTTCTCTAGAATTTTAAGCTAAATTCAAAAATGTAATAATATATTGGGTGTTCTATTTAAAATAGAAGTTAATAAAACAAAATAGAAAAAAAACAAACTAAACCCATTTTAGAAGTATTCAACTGAAAAATTACCTATCTCACATCAATACACATTTAAAATGTAATAAAAATGTGAAGTTTGAAAAAAATCGTTAGAGCCGTTTTTGAAAAAATCGAAAAAAACTGAAAAACCACAGGAGTAAACACCTACTTCCGGTTATGCAATTTTTTTCAAAAGCTTGCTGTCGCATACACATAGTACACAAAATTTATATATGAAGTTTCAACGCCATACCTCTTTTCGTTTTTGAGATATTCTGTTCACAAGCAGACACACAGACAGACACACAGACAGACAGCCCAATGAAAAAAAATATGTTTTTTGGGTTCAGGAGACTCTAAAACGTGATGATCTGTTGAAAACTCAATTTAGAATTTTTGGGGTGAATCCAATACTTCCTTTACTGTAAAAGGAAGTAAAAACAAATTAATTAACATTAACAGATAACTCCCAAGGTTTCCCTAAGTTGTAGAGCCCTTTCTTGAAACATTCTTTACTCTGCTGGCGAAACCATTCCTGGATAGCGTGCCGCACATTAACGTCCGACTTGACACGACGCTCTTTTAATGCTATGTTCCATTGCTATCTTCAAGCATAATATTTACCGCACACTTAACAGTGCTTGCAGTTTTCACAACATGCACTTTCCATGATCTGGCATGTCTTTTGTGTATGTCCTAACTTCCAAAAATTTCTTTTACATTCTGCAAACTACCATGTTTGGATAGCTTTTGTTTGGTTTTTATTATTTTGTACCACAAAACACGATTATCAAAGAAGACGTTCGAAATACCTCCCTTCCATATCGACACAAGATTTACATCTTCATGGAAACGAACTCCGCACCCTCAAAAAAGCTCGGTCTTGCAGTAATTGTTTAACAACTTTTGTCTATGTACTGTTGCAACGCGGCAAGGTTATTTACAGGAACACTAAGTAACCCCAAATACTATAGTTCAAAGAAGTTAAGTCGGATGGCCTAGGAGACCATGGAATGGGACTCAGTCGCCCTTTTCGGGAAATGTTTCGTCCATTTGCATAAACCAATGATTCAATCTCTAACTTAAAGGCTCATCTTCCAAAAGTACGGGCAAGGTATTTCCTGAAGGGTTGAGATATTCAGGACCTGTTAATCATTGTGGCAAAACAACGGGCCCTAACAACCTGTCCCCTAACATACCCCGACAGATATACAGACTGAATCGCTGCTGTAGCTTGGATTCAACAACTGCTTAGCAATTCTCGTCCGACCAAACGTGGTTATTGCGGGAATTGAAAATCCCATCTTTAGCGAATCCGACTTCATCAGTGACAAGGATGTTAGCAGCGAAATCAGGGTGTTCAACAGCTTCCCGTAAAAACCACTGAGGAAAATATCATTCTTGCTTGATGATCACTGAGAGTAGGGGGATGTACCCGTTGAATATGATGCATATATAAAAGTGAACGATAGAGAGTATCCCTCAACCGTTGGTAAAGTTTTCCAAGCATCACATCGGAATGCAGTTGTCGATCAGGCGACTTGATTTCAAGGCATTCCCATTGATATAAACGTACTGAAAACCATATCAACCATTTTAGCTTTTGAATAGAAAGACAGTATTAATTGAATGGCACTATTCAGAACAACCTCGAAAACGAAGAAGTTCTAATAATACAATAAATTTTAAGTTTGCAGAAAGCAGGGAATGCGTCGCAGTGTATACTGATAAATTAAATATTTCGAAAACAGTTGATTTGCGGACTCGTGTATATTAAGCCGTTAATTTGCTGGGTGGTTAACAGTTGATCAGTAGTACACAGTGAATCAGTGATTTAGTAGCCAAGCTATTGGGCTAGGGAGAGGGGGCCAATGTGAGTTCAACAGCGCATATTTGATTACGTGGCATTCCTAAATTATAAAATGTTGAACTTTTTTCATAATTTCATCATTACTTATTTGCCAAAAGAAATATTTTGTCTCTTATTTCATATTCACCTTTAGTATAAACAACTGCAAAATGATCTTTTTCGAATGTGGTTACTTGGAATAATAATTGAAACAATGGCGGCATGGGGGTACACAGTGGATCATCAAAATATGGTAGACAGCGGATCATGATCCACTGTTTACAGGCTTTCAATACTTCAAAATATTAAAAGTTTGTAGTGCATAATTTGTTGTTTTTTTCCATAGAATGCCTCGCAAGACACAGGAGAGAAAGATTGGCCGTCACACACAGGTCCAAATAGAGACGGCTTTACAGCTAATCCAAAATGGTGTTGGCATTCGCAAAGCTGCGAAAGAAACAAGTATTGCATTTATTACATACAACGATATGCACAGAAGAATAAGGTTGCCGAAGACAATGTGGAAGTAAGATTAGTTCCTAATTATACCGTAAACAAGGTGTTTTCTGATCTACATGAAGCAATTTTAAATGCATATTATAAAAAATGTGCTCTGCTATTTTATGGCATTTCCATAAAAAGTTGCCGTCAAGTGGCGTATGAAATGGCAAACAACATTAAAATGCAACTTGCTTGAATGGCCAATGAATTGGCTGCAGTGGACTAACTCAGAGGGTTTCGTAGCGTCATCCGGATTTGAGCCTAAGAAAGCCAGAGGTCTGCAGTCTCGCCAGGGCAACGGTGTTTAATGAAGAGAATGTCAAATTTTTTTTTTTTAATTTGGAAACGGTACTCCTGTGGATTCTTGGCTATTGCGCCATCCAGGTTGGCTATATACGATGTTGGTGAATTAATTGGCATAGCGTTTTTGAAATCAATGACAATCGCAAATATTACTAAAGCTTTTAAAAAAACCGGAATATTTCCGTTTGATAAAGAGGTGTTCTCTAGCGATGATATTTTGCCCAGTACTGTAACAGACCGCCAAATCCCAGAAAATTTAACCCACGTTCAGACAGAACCTGTTGAACCTACTCATATAACGCCTCCATCACTCAAACTAAATGAAAACCAAGCCTCTGCGGATCCATTGTGCACCATTAATACTAATATTGCTGGACCATCCAACTGTACTACTTGTTTCCGAACACCTGACCAATTCAGACCAGAACTCAAACAAGAGGAAACCCCGAAAACTGGGAAAAAGTTTGATAGCTACGGATACTCCGGAGAAAAAAGAAATAGCTGTAGTTAGAGACGCAGCTAAAAAAAGAAAGGAAGACAAAACAAAAGGGGCTAAAGCGTAAAGCTTTACAAAGTGATTCTGGAGAAGACTGCGATTAAATCCTGTGTCAAGATACTGATGACGACGAGAATTGGTATGAAGAACACGCGCTGGAAAACAAAGAAACCGTGTTGACTGAAGAGTATTTGCAAAAAACCTTAACACGTGACGCAAAAGGAGGCGAATCTGTGCTTGTTTTATTTTGCACTAAAAAACAAAGGGTTTATTACACTAGGAAAATTTTAGAACCAATAAACATTGACTTAGAATATAATATCACTTTTCTGAGACAGAAAATAAAATCGCAACAACAGTTTTGTATCCCTGATGTGCCTGATATTTCCAACGTCAGAGCCGATGATATCAAGTTTATTCTTCCGAACCCATCAGTCAGTGGCTCATCTAGGCGAAAGTCTTATTATAAATTTCCCATAAATTTTTCCCGATTGAATATCTCTTAAATTTTGTTTTTTTACTTATGTTTTTTCTTGAATTTTTCTTTTGAATTTTGTTTTTTGTATGTTTTTCAGTTTATTATATATTTATTTTCAATAACGACATTCTATATACCTTGCTATATTCTGATTTCTTAAATAAATGGTATTTTAATATTTAGATGTGTTTTCTTTGTATTTGAAATGCTTTTATTTATGATCCATTGTTAACCAGGTACTAACCCACTGTGTATCATCATGGTTTACAGTGGATCATTCTGCACATTAAAAAAAAATTTTTTATGATATCATTGTTATACGATCGACTTCAATTTATCACATATTTATGCAAAGATATAAAACCCAGTACTAGACTAACTTTTAACTGAATATATCAATTTTTCCGAGACATATAAATTTGAAAAATAGGTGATCTACTGTCAACCACCTTACCCTATACAGTTTTGACAGAATCACTTAACTTTGACAGAATGTTTAATACACAAAAAATTACCGGTAGCTATTAAGATTCTCCCACTAAAGAAATTCAAAGGAAAGATACAAAACTTTTTAATTAAACATGCGTTTCATAGTATAGAATAGTATCTTAATACATAATATATTGCTATGGTTTTAAGCCCTACCAATCAACTCTGTTAGCATTGCCAAATTAATGGACATTTCATGAAAGCTCAGAGTGAGATATTTTATATAACTGCAAAACTAAAACTTGAATTTACCAGAATGAATACATTTGTAATGAGATGCCAGTAATTGCAGAATAATTAATTAATGAAAGCAATAAGCAAAGCTCAATTCGCACAGGGATCTAAGTTGAAAGTAAGTTCAGTTAATTGATTACGTTTGTGCTAAAGTAAATGCCAAGCCGAATGAAATTTAATAGTTACAAGATGGATTGCAAACGCAAGGGAATGAAGCGTAGTATTCAGGTACAGTTTAATAGTGAAATCCAGTCAGGGTTTTATAAGAAAGATAATTGAAATATAGATAAGCTTATGAACATGCAACGTGCAGATAAGAATGAAGACATTAAAGCATTTGAAGGAAACCGTAAGAATCAAAAGGCAAGGGTTATAGAGAGTGCAGAAAAGGAGACAGCATATGAACTTAAAAATATGTAGAAGATAAAACAGTAAATTCAAAGGAAGTCAGTGCAGGAAGTGCTCGAAGTAAATACTCTAATCAGTGCAGTGACATGTGAATATTTAAACGTAAATTAAAAAGACGGCAGTGACAAATAGACACGCAAAATTAGTATAAATGTAAACAATTATTTTAGATGTAATATTAGTGTACAAAATCCTAGTTTTAAGTAGAATTTATTGTTAAAAGTCAGTATTTTGAACGATGTTAACATCCGTAATTAATTTGAAACTAACTAGCTTTTGTTTATAACAAGAAAGAAGACAAATGAATAAATTAATGGATTGACTTGTGAAATTGTGCTCTCTATTAAAAACGAAATTTCTTATATTAAAAATAAAGATTCAAGTCTGAAACTTTACCAGTGTGTTGAGTAAATTTTTCTGTTCATGTGGTATCATTTTTATCAAAATCCGGCACCAAAAATTGTTGAGGTCTCCGATACTGTGTAACATAACCTCAATCCGAAGCGACCAAGTTCCGAGAGCCACGAGAAGTTTGACCACCCCAGCCAGCCCATTGGAGAAGACATCAGTGCCACTCAGCAGCCGGTGGGGTACGTGCCCGTGCCCCAACAGCAGGATCCGACACATAGCAGCCCCGCAGCAAGGTCAGAGCAGCTACGAACCCTCCGATTTGAGAACGACTAGTGCAGGTACTGTTCATTCTAAAAGTAATTAAGGTAGCGCCGGGAAATACATGCATGCATAAGAAGAGCAATACTCAACGCAATCCAAGCCAGTTCCATCGCCCTAGGAGTGATTCCAGTATGCCAAAAACCCAAACTCCATTATTTGAGGTTATCCGTTGGAGAGATTCACACCGACGCCAAAATAAACAATTGGGAGATAGAAGCTGGCCCCATAAACAGATGTTAGAAACCAATGAGGATCAATTCCGCGAAAACCAGCTAATTTAAATAGTTACCAATAGAACTGTGATCGATTTCGCTTGCTTTGTTTATTCAATTTGGCGCGATCTTGCAAACGGCGTCCATCTTGGCTTATATTTGACCCAATTTCAGTTTCGATTGTCCGCAGTTAAGCGTATGCGGAGACAGATCCGTATTTAATAATTTTAATATTATGCATTCAGGGTGGACCCAACCGAGATGAGTCTGTGCTTTATCGATTTGAGCTAGCGTATTATTGGATTATTTGCAGATAAATAAAATATTATAAAGGGCATACAACTATTTATTTTTATCTATCAATTTACAAGTAACTTTTAATCAACCTAAGATTTGATCACACGAATACGAAAAATATTTGCGTGTACCCTTATTTAAAAATTAAATTAATAACATATTACAACACTAATTAGACATACCATTGCAATATATATTAGTTACTTGTTCTACTCCTGTAACTAAAATGGGATATAACATACTAACATACACGTCGCTAAGTGACACTTTAATTATGCCTTCATAACCTGTGACTAAAGAGCCTCTTTGTCACGGGCTGAAGTTGGCAACAACGTTTCAGTCACGGATTGAACTTAGGTTGAGACAGTAGTTGCTTTATTAGCCACAGCCAAAACTAAAATCAAGTTAGTTTTCAACAGTGAACTTTGACGTTTGTCAAGCATAATTTAACCTAACAAAATTCAAAATCTTAATGAAATAATATACTGTTATATTGTCCAAATATGTGGTCGTAGAAAAAGTATAGTATGTAACACATTATATATACTCATGATACTACTACTACTAAGATAAACCCACGCGCATGGGATAAGCCCATCTCTCTCGCACGCCTGACGTCACTCTGTGACAAATTTCCACAGCAGCAGGCAGTTTGTACGGCGGTTAAAGGTTTCGGTTCGGTGTTTAATGTGTTATTCGTGTTGTTTGCAGATATATGTGCGTGAAATTTAATAAATTATAATTAAAACATTGCATTAAACATTTATTACAATGGTGTACTGTGCAGTGATGGGTTGTTTAAGCAACAACAACAAAAAGAGCAAGAAAGTTTCGGATTGCCGTTTCTTTAGTTTTCCAAGGGACAAACATGTTTGTGAACAATGGATTCTAAAGTGTTACCAGCAACACAAATTTAATGTGCAAACATCAAGAACACTAACACTTTGTTGCCATTTCAGCGCCGTATAATTATTAGTATTAGGTCTTTGAAACAACTTTTTATTGATATGAAAGGGGATTTTAATATAAAATATTTATTAACATATCATTTAAATCAGGATCCGCTGGAAGGACTTTTTTCCATTATACGAGCAATTGGCGGTTTATATGATCACCCAACTGCTTTACAATTTAAATATAGGTTAAGAAATTATCTTATGGGGCGAAATGATGATATCATTTTAGAATCGGCAAACATTGCTAAAATAGAGGACACTCCAAATATTGCTATTGCAAGCATAAGTGGTGTTTCGAACCTTAATACATACGAAAACGATGAGCATGCAGATCAAAATAATTCTGCTGATGTTCAGGAAAATGTTATCAAACAGCATGTTTAAGATCTGGAATGGGATGGTTTAGAAAATTTGGCTGGGTTCATTGCTTTTAAGCTACAGAAAAAAGAAATACTTGGTTATATTCTAGACAGTAATGAAATGTCGTCTTCCTGGGTAAACCATCTTTCCGAAGGCGGTCTACTAAAACCAAACTTAGTGTTTCTAACTAAATGTAATGAACTCGACCACATTTTTAACAATTTTAATGGGGAGACATTAAAATTGACCAAAAATTATTTAAAAGTTCTAATGGATTTAGCGGAATCTATCAATTTAAGTACAGAGGCCAAGCATCTTTTCTTTCGATGCAAAATGTATTTTAAAATTAGAATATTGAATAGAGATATTAAGGAAAAATCCAAAGTGAGGAAGAGAAAAATTACAAAAATTGTAAAATAAGTCGTAATAAAACTTGGTTCTCTTGTGTAAATGTGTAAATTTTGTAAATAACATGTAAATAATATGTAAATAAATAATGTGTACTTAATAAATTAAACAAAATTGTTTATCACTACAAATGTTGTACACCTACCCATAAAAATCCAAAAAAATTGTTAATAATATATACCGGGTGTCCGTTCTCAAACTCGAACATAGGAATCTAACATTGCATTGAACGATTTTGCTGACTTCTACTCGCCAATTCAACTTACAGGAAATATAATGGTCTCAATAGAAAGATAAAATTGTTGCACATCAAATAATACTACTAATACTAATATTTACTGATATAGTATAGAAATAATGGAAAAATACCTAAAAATCAAATGCACAACGTTCATTGCCTATGTTTGACTTTGAGAGTGGACACCCAGTATACATATGCTCGTATATATCACTCATATTTTTATACAGAGGTATTCCTTTAAAATTAACAATATTTATTTAAATTTTAAAAAACATATGTCCGTTTTTTTGCGCTAGGGATTAAAGTAATAATTTTTGATAATGAATAAGCCTTAAACTTTTCACTCTTCATATGTTGTTATCTTCCTTTACTTTTAAATTTACATACTCTAGTATTCAAAATCGTTTATTGTTAGTTTTTTACAACAAAAAAAAACTATACAATGCTAAACTTTGAAGATAATTTATTATATCCAGCACCTACCTACTTTATTTAAGGGCTTGTTCTATTATGGACCATAAATCCTACATTAAATCATAAAAGAAATATCTCTTATACTATTATAATATTGAATAAAATGTAATATATCAATATTATAATAAAATATGCTACTAAACAGTAAACATTAATAAAAACCGCTTTAAAGCAATGCATTTCCATACCGTCAAGCAGCATTTTTGTCACAGAGTGACGTCATGCGCAACGCAGTACGAAATTCGATCGCCGCGTGGGTTTATCTTAGTAGTAGTAGTATCATGATATATACTCGTCTAGACCCTCGTTTATTAAACACTCGTGACTAGAATGAGGTTTATAAAACATAATATACTATTATCCAATACCTACTAGTAATAGTGTTCTAAACTGCGCTATTACAAGCCTTTTTACATCATAACCCACGTTCACCTTGACACCGTGGGTTATTTAGCTGGTTTGCATCATACCCCACGTTACCCCTAACATCGTCGATTGCAATGTATAACCCACTTCCGTAGGACTTTTCACAACTGTCAATACAAATTTCTACTTTTTTTGTATTTATTTAGTTGTTGGATAAAATTTCTGATGGCATGCTTGGGTTACTATATATTATCCACTTGAAGTTTTTAAACCTACTCTGCAGGCCTCGTAGGTTCAAACCCCTCTCTTGGATGATATCTACTATAACCCACTAATACTATAAGTAACTATTGCGTTATAATATTATAAATAAATTTTTCGATTTTGTACATATTTTGGATCACAGGAGGTTGCTTATTTGGAATAAAATTATAGCAATTTCTGAAAATAGTGAAGGTGAGAAGTGAAACACGCGGTACATACGGTCTGCAAGTAAAAGCTACAACCCTGAAGAGGTCAAAAATGTTAATAATTCCTTAATGATGCTCATCATGATCAATGAGAAGGTATTAACGATAATTCAAACGTTTTTCTCCAATATTATTTTTCTTACAAAAGTTTCGGCAGCCACAAACATTTTATGAATATTTTTTACCTTTACTTTAACCTTACTTAACCTTTTCAAATATAGTTCTTTTTTCTAACTCATAAAAAATATAGTGTCTACCTATTCGACAAATGCAGCTTTCAAATTATATATTTAGGTAAGTCAAAAACATAGACCTGTAGAAATATCATCCGTGTTTATAAGAACAAAGGAGTTATAATACCGCCAATCTCATGGGACGCACCTGTACGCAGAAAACAATTTCATGGAGTACAAACGAAAATGAAAGCTTAATTAAAATCTGAAATCCCTGCGGTTTTGAATAATTAAAGTGCTATACCAATATTCATTATATGAGAAACAGCAGATAAAGTCGTCGACAATACAAATTTAAATAAATTTACGTTTTTTTATTGTATTCTTAATAAACGGAAATCTGCACAGTGCTACATTTTGCAATTATAAATCACTTAATAGCCACCCAAATTACGAGTACGCACAGCTTACTATGACGTTTTTTATTCATAGGCAACGTGAATTAGCTAATTAAATTTCTTGCAATGAGATGAATTAGGGCTGCTACTGCACCACCCACTACTAATTAAGACAAAAAACAACTAATTCGTCTCAGTTTTGGACTTATATCTGAAGAAGAGTCATCTGGCAAAGATTAAAGCATGCAAGCAGTCTCCAAATATTCATAACAAAGTGTTTACGGAAATATTATGCTAACAAATGGTTATTTTGAAAACCGCAATTTAAAATTTCCGGATTCTTTTAATTTGCATGCCTCCTGGAAATAAAGAAACGTGACAAGTAAATCGCTTCAAGTAAAACGGATATGACGGGGAAATGTCGAATTGCACAAATTAGAGCGATAAAAATGTTTGACATGGAATAATCTTGCCGTAGCAATGTGGTGCGAGAAATTAGTGGCAATTTGCCAGATTTATATCACTTGGAATTCTTGTTTATTTAGGTAACATTAAAATGATATAAATGATCCCTAGGTTTGCTGGCACAGTGTTGGGTAAGGAAGTAATTAAAGAAAGTTCCTTTAGTATAAGATTGCAGCTACTACACTGGATTACGTTAATTCATGGTTCTATCAATCATAATCCAGCTTAAATAAAAATCTGTCTTTAAATTTTGAATTACCTGCATTACGTCAAGCACCAATCAACTGCAACCAATAATGGACATATTAAATTGCATTATATCAGGAATCCTTTGTCCTTATCGAGAGTTCCATCTTTAATAGTCAACTAATTTTATTATTATACTGCAAAGTTGTGCAAGGAAATTTAATTATAACAAAATGCGTTGAAGCGTATTTTTGTCAGAATCTAGACTATTTCAAATTCAAGCCATTAAAGGTACTAGCTTTCCGAAAAAATTCTTATATGTAACCATAGACAAAAATTGATAAATAATGTAAATATTAACTAATTTATTTGATAAATACTATTTGCCTATAAAAATGCCAAGAAAAGCATTTTTGTTGTATAACTCCAATCTGTACACCTAATTTCTGTAACATTTTTAATAACTTTTACTTGCTGGACTTGAGATAATAATTTTCGGTCTAACAGACATATTTATCTGAGGAAAAATACTAAAAATTAATTAAAGAAAATTTAAATCTTCAAAATACAAATGGAACGCATGACACCGATTAATTTAAACTAACGTGAAAATATAAAGGACGCTATAGAGATATTTGATCACAGTAACTAACTGTAACATGTAACAGTTGTGTATTTCCCTTGAACACGGAACTGCTAAATAATTTTCGTTGACAAACGTTCAGGCAACTGAGAAATTGCTAGTACAGAAGATAATTTACTATTTCTAATTTGGCGTTGGGAAGATCAAATAAGTTTTCTGGTAAGACTACTTCGTAGCTAATTGTGCTGTTGATAGGTTCTGTTTGTTTATTGAAAGATTAATGCATCACCACAATGTATTTTCGCGCTGTCCCCGTAACAGCGTTATGTTGCAAATTACATAACTTTTTCCGTCTAAATTATATTAGAAATTACGTTACATTACCAATTTTCCATTACATTAATTTTTCATGATCGGCCCTTATTTATTTTTGATTTAATACATAATTTATTACGTAATTTCACAACTTTCTTTCTCGCACCTACTATTACTGTAATTAACTTATTTCAAGTAAAATTATTCAAAATTAGGCTAAAATGCAGTATCGTAGACCAACTGCATGTTTTCCAATATTTTTTTGTACAAAAGTACAGATTTAGGTTAGCTGCAGTTTAAGATTTGTGTGTACTTAGTACCCACCTATATTGCTAGCTCCAGGAATGGTAGATCAAATTGTTGCTGCTGCTGTTACAAAGAGAATTGCGCGAACAATTTCTAGGCGTTTTAGAGTGGTCCACTATGCTACATTTTCCCAGATTATATTCTACAATGGAATCTACAATAAATACTGCATACTTTGTGTGTTAACAGTTATAGGGTTTTTTTTTATTTCTTCTAGTTCACATTGACAAACGGATTTTTCCCAGTTTAAAATTTGTTGATTATAGGGGATTTTATGTCCATCTAATATGGATCATGTGTCTGGTCTCCCTATTATGCAGTTCACGTGGAAAAGCTTGAACGAGTGCAACGCAAATTTCTAAGGTATATTGCATATAAGCTGGTCATACCACTTGAGTCAATTGATTATAACGATTTATTCAATATGCTAGACATGAAATCACTACATCTGAGACGAAAATTTTTTGATATAATTCTCGTCTATAAATTAGTCAATAACAAAATAGACTGCCCCGAGCTGTTACGCCTAATAAATATTCATGTACCTAGTAGGCCCTTGAGACATTCGAGTACCTTCGCTCTTGAGCACCACCGGACTCTATATGGACAACACTCTGCCATCAATAGAATGATGTCGCACGCCAACTCTATTGAAATAGATGTTTTCACATGTTCAATGTCTAACCTTAAATATTATCTAACTCATAACCGCCAATGTAATGTGTAATAATTATTATAACTTCACTAATCAGATATACATTTGTATTGTTAATTATATGTGTTAATTATATGTGTAATTTGTGGGTTATCGCCCGTTGAATAAATATTATTATTATTATTATTATTATCTTCATAATAAGCCTTTCTTTATCCAGTACTAGATGTAAGCCTTCCCTAACGTCTTCCATGCTGTTCTAACTGTTGCCCTAGTTGTCCAGTTTATCCCAGCTACTTTAGCGATGTTGTCAGATACATTCAAAATAATAAGTGGTTTATGAAATGGAGTAGAAAAAGAAACACCGCAAAGTACTTCGCAGTATCTTTACGAAAATTGCCAATGAATTGAAAGTGTTATTGGATTTAGGAGGCAAAGTGCAGGTTATCAGAGTATAGATATAAACAGCTGAAATTGGTGGATGGTCAAATTTTTAATTTACTTTTTGAAGAGGATGCAGATGAGGAGCAGCTTTTGGATGGAATGGACAAGTAGGAGACCTATCAGAGAAACATTTCAGATTTAAACTATAGGTGTAAACAATTTGTAAGAGAATATAACACAGCTACAGTTGATGAACAATCAACAGTTAACAGATTGAAAAACGCAAGAGGTAAGCGCAAATTTAAGTTACCTACCATTCAATTCAATATATTCGATGGGAGTATTAAAAACTGGTTGCCATTCTGGTTGCAGTTTCAAAAATTTCATGATGACTTGGACATAGAGCTGAATGGCAAAGTAGAATACTTAATACAAAACACTGTGCCAGGTAGTAGAGCTTGACAACTTATTGACATTTTTCCTGCTGTTGGTAAAAATTATAATAAAATCACAACAATTGTGACAACAAACATGATAGTGCAAGTTGTTTGAAGGCTTAAAACCTCTCGCTGGACAAGAAACGATACATTTTAAGTGGAAAAAGCATGTTTTCGCAGTTTAAAAATTGGACACCGCTCATATAGGTGTCGCGGGCGATTAATATGTATCGTATGTACTATCTCACACGTGGCAATTATGTGTCCAGACTTGCCAGCCAATAGACGGGTAAAAGATACTTTAAAACCAATTCACAATGTGAAACAACGCGATCAGACATAGAGGAAACGCTAACATATACCAACAATACCAATACGCATGTGTTTTTACAAACTTTGGGTGTTAAATTAAATGGCATTAATGGATCGCGAGTCGTCCGTGCTCTGATAGACACTGGGTCACAGAATACATACAACTTAAAGTCTACTGCACAACTTTTAGGATGTAAGTCGAAAAGGCAGAATAAAATTGTTGATTACTTGTTTGGGGGTACTACTTTAGCACAAAGCCACGATTGTTATGATGTAATCATGAATCATGCTAATTACAATTGTACATTTGAATCCCTCTCTCAACTTCCTTCATTGTTTCATGGTCCTGGGTGAAAGAATTGAATGTTTTACAAATCCAGCTATTTGATTGGGGTGATTCGGCACCAGTTGAACTTTTGATAGGATCAGATATAGCAGGAAAATTGTACACTGGAAGGAGTTGTATTTTATCCTGTGGTTTGGTAGATATAGAGACACTTGTAGGCTGGACATTGTTGGGTAGAATACCGTTGACAAATTGAAGCAGCTTGACCATGACTGACATCTCTCTTTGGCTAAACTGCAAAATCCGGGGCACATTCCCGTCCGTTTATTTGCTTCCCTTGTAAATTAGTTATGGTTACTAGAGAAATATGGTTAATAATAATTAATATTAACAATAGGAGAGAAATGTGCCCCGGTTTCTGCATTTTTCCCCTCTCTTTTTGTAAAGGATGCCTCGATTACTCAAATAGGACAGTTGGATGTTTTAAGTATCACTGAGCCTACAGAACAAAAGTTTCGTGAGCAGTTAGCTCCAGCAACCAAAGAACTTTTTCTAGAGAGGGTAAAGGTAAATTACGAGGGACGTTACGAGATCAGGTTACCTTGGCCACCATTACCCGACAATTATATTGTCGCAAAGAAAAGACTGCATATCACTGTCAAGAAACTGAAGAATGGTGTTCTTTCAGAATCATACGATCAAGTTTTTATCTAACGACGAGAAAATGTTAATTTTTGGTGTCAGTTGCATTCCATTTTTATTAGAAGCCACCATAGAGTACCACATTTTAGAGGTTTTGAAGAAAAATGATACGCCATATTCCAAAGAAAAAGTTGCAAAACTTTCCAAAAGTTTCTATATCGACTGTGTCACATGTGCATCTGATATAGAAAATTGGAAATATTTTACTCACAACTCTACACTGCTTATGGCCAAAGCCAAATTTTATTTGAGAGATTGAGAAGCTGATAACTCTCCTTGGAATGGTTTGGAACACTAAAGTGATATTTTAGGTATCAATCCAGAATATTTTAAGGATTTGGATAGACTACTATATGAACCTGGCACTAAAAGAATAATGCCTTTGTTGACTGATCCTATATGTTTTACGTGTCCAGTGATGCTATTTTGGAAATTATTGTTGTAGGTAGAGAAATCGAAGAAACTTTTCGCAACTGGATGAATGAACTAAAACAATTACTAGCTATTACAATACTTAGATGGATACATGTTGGTCCAGATGATGCCGAGCAGTGAAGTATACATACATTCTGTGACGCTAGTAAGAACAACACATATGCCGCTAGTGTGTCTTTTCGAGGAACTCAAGATGGTCAAATGCATTTAGTAAGGGTAACGACTTCTAGGGGACTACTCTTAAAGCCCATTCAACGCCCCTACATCTTGGAATGTAGAGGTTCTGATGACAACAATTACGACCCAGGTGGAAGATAAAAAGTTAGGGACGACTGTAGGATCACTGTGAGTGAAACTTCATGCAAGAGTGTGGGAGTGTTGAAAAGCAGAGCATTCAAACCGAAAGTTATTGTCACTTGAAGTGGACGTGTGGCAAAAGCACTGTAAAGATTTGGTACATCCTTTACCAGTTAATTTAACTTACACGTTAATTGAGTTTTAACTGTTTTGTAGTATGTTAGCAGTTAATTTAACTGAGAGTTTTATAATAATTGCATGTCGGAATGTTTCTGTTTATTCTGTGAACCACTTATTAGGGTGCCCCAAACGTGTCTCAGGTGGGAGGATGTCAGATACATTCAAAATAAATAAGTGGTATATAAAATTTTCACCATGGCAATAGTGGATTTAGGTAGAGTAGGTTTTTCCTGTATTAAAAAGTCAAGTGGCACGAATAATTAAATATAGTTCTGATTAAGCTAAAACGCGTAGTTTTAGCGAGAAAGCAACAGCAGATGTCATCACTCTTTTGTATATGCTTAGTCTCCAATCAATAACTCTCTTCGTCCATCTGTCGTCCTGTCTTCTCGCAATGTGGCCAACTCAACACAGAATTAAACTTCACAAAGCTTTTCTCTTTTGCGGCAAATACGTGTTTTATGAAAGTCACATGCGTAGGTGGATGTTGCACTTTTACGCCCAATTAACGACACGGATTTGCAACTATTAAAATGGGTATTTCATTTCATTATCAAACTATATTTAAAATCCAGTTATACATTCAGGACTCGATTGACGTCTTGCATTTTATACATACATATAAAATATTACAGACAACAGCAGCTAAGATATAAAATTGAATAATGTCTCCGATGAATAAATATTTTTTATAAATTCTCTCAAATTTTAATTTTTTATATGGAATCTAAAATACAAAACACAAGTTATTATTATTCCTACTTACTTAATCTTTACCTCTTTTACCCTTACTGGGTGTCGAGGTATCCGAGTTTCCGTCAAATGGTTCCCATGTGCAATCTTCTCCACTCCTTCCTATTTATCACCAGTTGTTCTCTGCTCTCCATTTAGTCCCTTTTTTGCTACTGCCATAGCCACGCTGTCGTTCCATTTCTTCTTGAGTCTGCCTCTGCTCCCTTTTCCATATACCCCCATTTCCCACACTTTTTTTACTATTCCATTGTCTGCCATCCGCACTACATGTCTAAACCACCGCAACTGGTTATATTCTATTGTTTCCGGTACCGCTGTTGTATCCAGTCTTTTTCTGATTTCCTCGTTCCTTATCATATCCCTTCTAGTAACTCCCCTCAATCCTTCTCAGCACCCTCACCTCGCTTGCCTGGAATTTTTTATTTCAGTCTCTCAACCAGGGCCCCGTTTTGTCTTTATTTATTTTCAGGCTGTTACTTGTTAGCACATCACTCCAGATCTTTAACGTTTTCGGCCACTGGGACCATGTCGTCCACGTATAACAGTTCCCTTATCTCCACCGCCTCTAGCCTCCTTACTCCTACTGTGGCTCCTCGTCTTTCCTTCCCCCCTCTTCCACTAAATGATCAAGCAGCACGATAAACAGAAGAGGGCTTAGGATGTTGTCTTGTCTCACCCCCTTGCTAGTCACGAATTGATTGGATTGGCTGTTGTTGTATCTCCCAAAGTTTCTGCATTTTTTGCATAATGCCTTAATTGCCTCTACTAATTCCATACTAACTCCTTTCTCGGTTAACACTTGCCATATCTTTTCCCTGGGTGCATTGTCGAAGGCTTTTTCTAGGTCCATAAAGCACATGCAGATGTCATTGTTATGAAGAAGGGATTTTGTTATTAGTTCTCGTAAACAGAAGATTAATAAGTCTTGTGTGCCCCTGCCCGCTCGGAATTCGTGTCGTGCGTCTGAAATTTTTCCTTGCAGCTCGTTCCTCAGTCTGGTCTCCAGAATCTTTAGATAAACTTTACTTGTAAGGCTCAATAACGATATTCATTTGTAGTTATCGCAGCTTGTGGTATCTCCTTTTTTAAAAATCAGTATGATTACGGCGACTTCCCAGTCTGAATGTATGTCTTTATTTCTCCATGCCGATGCCGCTCTAGTCAAGTTTTCCGAAAATCGAAATTTTAGAAGCATTTCATATTACTTTCGGGAAAAAGGTATTTTCCCCCTATTTAGACCCTACTGAATCTGAAAATGCCGGTTGCCCAAGCGAAATCCTGACCGAAAGTGAGATATTCAAGATAGCGGCCAAAATAACTCCGAAACTCGAAATCGGCGCTGTAAAGCCCCCCTTCGACATAGAAACGCGTCCAAAATAGTTGTATGTTTTTGAGAATGAGGAATTCAAAAATACACTGTAAAAACACTGGTTAAGTTTTTTCAATATGGCGCCATCACCCCTATACTCCTTTTTGATGTAAAAACGGGTGTCTCGATACATGTTTTCACATATTGGGATTTCAAAAATTAACTACAAAACCACTTTTGAACTAAACTTTAATTCAAATATTTTCGAAAATGAAACAAACAAGCGACTTTTTTGGCAACAAAAACTTACAGAAACCAAGACATATTACTGTGTGTCTCCAAAATTAAGGCAGGTACGTTTGCAGGGAGTACGGAGTTTTAAGCAAGGGGCGTTTGCTTTTCTGTAACTGCAGTTTTTTGAGTTACAAAGTTCTTTACAGTGGCAAACAGCAACTTCTGGGAACGTCTTAGAAATAGTATCTAGCGTTATGAAACGTGGAAAAACTTGCTCTCCGTCAATAGTCCAGCCGCAGGCTTCAAGCAATGGAAGAGATGGTTTGGGAAGGTGAGCATTCTCCCAAACACATACCTTACAATTTAGAAATAAATTAAATAGCGCTTTGACAGTCTTTGTGTTTTTGTTGTGACGTGTTCCAGGTCAGCTTACTTGGTAGTTGCCTTTTTTATGTTTAGCGGAAGTGCATCCGTTGTGGGTGGAAGGGATTCGGGCTTTCTCACAGCTCCAAATAAAATACTGCGGGCATCATCTGCACATGCAACGCCAGGATCAACCTGTATGGACAATTATATTATTTGTATCATCTTTTAATTGGATATCGTGAACTCAACTTGAAAACGTATTTCTACGTACCTTACAAAACTTCATGACGAATGCCTCTTTTGAGAACGTTCTCACCAAGTGGCCAGCGTTCAAGTCCTCTCAGAAGCTCGCAGTTTTCGCTACAGAATACCTTTCTGGCGCCTATCTTCGTTATTGATGCAAGTTTGGACGTCGAGTTACAACCAGTGATTGCATGGAAAGCCAGCAGACCAGTGACTTGCTCAAGTGTAAGCTTCTTGCAAATGTCATGCACTGGAATATATTTGATGTTTCGTGCAGTGCCACTCAAAACCCACAGATGGGAGCACTTTATTTTAGAAAAAGTTACGAGCAAGAAGAAGCACATCAGTGTCTTTGGTCATCATAACGATATTGTCAGTTGTACTGTGAACAGCATGAGGAATCATACGGGTATCAGCTTCCTCGTGTGACGCCCTCAAGCAATTAATATTGCGAGTTGGATCGGTAGACTGAGCGCGTGACTCCTTCTTGAATCCTCCTGAAAGCACCACCTCCATATCTCCAAAATCATGATCTCGGTTTCTATCGGACAGAAACCTGCACAGATCAGCTTCGTTCTCTGAAAGGAATAAAAAGCTATTCCAGTTTTTTGGCAACGGCACGTCAGTGATTCCTCTGCGTACTGAAGTGAAACCCTTAGCTCTTTTCTTTCTAGTTCCAGATTTTACAGATTGAGACAGATACCGATCAAACACCATGTGAACTTCCATCTTAAATCCATGAGTCAATATCCTTTTAATCAAGCAGTCAGCGTAGTCACGAAATGTCTCAGCTTGATGCGAGCGGACAGAAGACAAGACAAAGGCCATCCCATCAATTATGAGAATCGAGGCAGATTTTTTATTTACAGATAGATGTTTAGGCACTCTATTCCCTTTACAATTTCCTTCTTTGATGAAGCCTTTTCTGCTGTTAGCAGCTCGCCGTTCACCGAAGCTAACAATATAGAAACCTTGCAGAGCTCATGCTTTAGAATCCCGGAGAGGGAGGGAGACACCAGCCCCATTCGAGTGCAGTGTTGCCACACGTCCCAGTGCTGCAAACATTTTAGCTCAAACGTTTGAAGTGATGTTTAAATGAGAATCTTTTAATATAAGTAACTCAAATGACAGATTTATTCTCCGCAAAAACCCTAAACCTAAAATCTTAGATTTATTTAAATTTTCACGTCAGCAAGCTAACCAATGTTTTTACAGTGTATTTTTGAATTCCTCATTGTCAAAAACATACAACTAGACATTTTGGACACGTTCCTATGTCAAAGGGGGCTTTACAGCGGCGATTTCGAGTTTCGGCGCTATATTGGCCGCCATCTTGGATATCTCTCTTCCGGTCAGAATTTCGCTTGGGCAACCGGCATTTTCGGATTCAGCAGGGTCGAAATAAAAGGAAACGACATTTTGCCCAAAGGTAATATGAAATTCTTCTAAAATTAAAACTGAGAGCTCTTTTCGATTTTGTGACTAGACGATTTGTGCAGCAGTCTGGATCAGCCTTCTACTAGGGCTTTAAACACCTTTTCCCTAATGCCGTCGTCTCCGGCGGCCTCGCCGTATTTAACTTGTGTAGCTTTACTTCTTCGTACTCTGGATTCTGGATTCTGGATTAATAATGGAGGGTGAGTTACCTCGCATGCACTTAGGCCGCATTAAGTGGGCCCATTGTGCTACCTCCCAGCAGCTCTCCAAGTTGGGTATCACTCAAGCCATCCAATCCTTTGAATGTACTTAAGGACAACCGCAACTGGAGTGTTGCTAATTCTGACCATATCGGGCCAGAAGTCCCCCAACATGGATCCTCTGACTCTTGCGAGAGCTGGACAGTGGCACAGAACGTGTTCTGCTGTCTCGTCATCCTCGTTGCATCCGCGACAGTTTGGGCTGTCCACTAGTCCCATCCTGTGCATATGTTTGTTTAGAGTGCAGTGTCCAGATATGATACCCACGACTAATCGAAGGTTTCTTCGGGACAGTTGCAAGCAATATTTGGCTGTCTTTGGCGAGGGCGCTGGAATAGCAGCTCTTGCTTGCCGGCAGCTTTGCATGTTAACCCATCTTCGTATGAAGCTGTTTAAGGTTTCTTGATATAGCATAGAACTTAATATTGTCAGGGATATAGGGATTACGGGTTCTGGCCCCCAGAGAGGTTGCCCGGAAGCCAGTCTCGCAGTCTCATCAGCCTCCTCATTGCCGTAGTTACCGTCATGTCCTTTCACCCATACAAGGGAAACGACATTATTTTTTGAGATATCCTCGAGAGCTTCACGGCACTGCAGTACCACACCTGAGGTAATTTTGCAACTGCCCAGGGCTAGTAAAGCGGCTCTACTGTCACTGAAGATACCAATACATTGATTCTCGATTTTCCTTTCAAGAATTGCTTTTGCACCATGCATTATTCCAATTACTTCCGCTTGGAAGACAGTGGCCATTTTGCCTAGTGGTATGCTTTGGCGGAGGTTCAGATCGTCAGAGAAAACTCCGGCACCCGTTCCATGCTTTGTTTTAGATCCATCAGTAAAGATGGACATATCTATATGCTGGGTAAACCCGGCATTTTCATAGACGTTAAATTGTCTGTTGAAGGCATATTGTAGAGGGAGGTAGTCTACTATAGCGTCCAGAAGAGGGATCTTGTCGACGGCCTCATTCAGGAGGCGGGTATTCCCACCTCCCCTGCCTGCTGTGTGCCACAGCCCTTTGTAGCGCAACCTCAAGGCGGTCCTTACGGCTACTTCCTCCACAAAAAGATCAAGTGGTGGAAGGCATAAAACCACCTCTAAAGCGGCTGTAGGGGTTGAGCGTATAGCACCTGTAGAACTAAGACAGGCAAGGCGTTGCACATGTCCTAGTTTACTTGCTGCCGTAGCCTGTCTGACCCTGGGCCACCAGACAAGTGCTCCATAACATAGCATGGGCCTTATCACGGCAGTATACAGCCACAAGGTAATTCGCGGGGAGAGTCCCCAGGATTTACCCAAAGCGCGGCGACACTGCCAGAATGCCATGCATGCTTTTTCAGTTTTAACTTTTAAATGTTTCTCCCAATTCAGCTGTCTGTCAAAAATAACTCCCAAGTATTTGACATTGTCTGAAAATCTGAGAGAAGTATTGAATAGCAGAGGTCTACGTAAAGGTCCTAGCTTCCTTTTTTTTGTGAAAAGTACCATTTCTGTCTTTGAAGGGTTGACAGAGAGGGCCTGTTCATTACACCATGTTTCCGTTATTCGAAGAGCTGTCTGCATCAAGTTACAGAGCGTGCTCTCGAACTTGCCAGTAATGAGGATGACGATGTCATCCGCATATCCAGTAGTATAGAATCCAGCATTATTGAGTGTGCTTAGAAGGCTATCTACCACTGTATTCCACAGTAGTGGGGACAGAACCCCCCCTTGCGGACAGCCCTTCGTCACAACACCTCTAATGGAGTTGTCTCCTACATTAAATTGTACTGCTCTCATCGTAAGCATGTGTTTTATCCACTCACAGAGAGTGGGTGCTACACCATGCCTGCGTAAGGCAGAGTTAATGCTCTCAAAGGAAGCCTTGTCAAAGGCTCCTTCAATATCAATGAAAACTCCCAGAGTGGACATTTTATTGTCTAGCGATCTCTCAATACGGTTCACTACAGCATGTAGCGCCGATTCAGTAGATCTCCCTGAGATATAGGCGTGTTGGTTCGGGTGCAATGGGTGTAAAGCCAGCACCCTTTCCCGTATTTCTCTGTCACAAAGTCTCTCAAGCGTCTTTAGTAAGAAGGATGTAAGACTAATGGGACGATATGATTTGGCCTGGGTATAATCCGTACGCCCTGGTTTAGGTATAAAAACTACCTTCACTTCTCTCCAGCTCTCCGGTATATATCGAAAGGCGATACATGCCTGGTAGATGCGCACCAGGTGAACAAGCATCAGGTCCAGTCCCCATTGTAGCAGGGCTAGAAAGATACCGTCCACTCCTGGCGACTTGAAGGGGAGAAAGGAGTTTATAGCCCAGGTTACCTTGTCACCCCGTACGACCTGGTTTGCCACATTCCAATCCTCCTCTGAGGGAGGTGGAATATTGGGTTTTGGCCATACATTGTCAGGGGTGACAATACAGCAAGTGACTCTATAAACACCTTTAGATGATATAGTGCTGAAATTATCTTTTGCTGAAGGAAGTACGTGAGACTTCAATAGGGGATTTGAGTACTATTTCGATGTTTTGTTTTCAAGGAAACTAACTCAATGTTAGTTAAATAATTGTTTGTTATTAAGGACCCTTTTATGTTATTAAGACAAGCATTCAAAAATGAGGATTTAGTCTAGTATGTATACTTATAAAATATGGAA
>CALNHX010005594.1:0-103892 GCA_940337035.1 Agriotes lineatus | reverse complement strand
GTTACTTTCACACACTTGAGTGCGGTTTTATAAGCCATCTTAATCCGCGGCTGGGGTAGGTGGCTAGCCTAACCCCTTGAATTAAGGAAGAATGACCTCGCAGGTGTCACGACCATCAAAGGTGTTGGTATGATGGCCCGAGAGCGTACGATGTTATCAATGCTCGGGTGTGGGGCTTGAACCCACTTCACTGCTGGCGCCACGCAAGCACCAGCCGGCCGCACGCTGTTGGTATGTGAAATTTTGAAAAATATTAAAAAAATTGAAAAATTAAAGTTTAGCTAAAGTTAAAGAAAAATGTGTGTTTTCTGGACTTGAGATTGTTCAGATTGTTCAGTTAGCTAAAACTAACACTCTAAAGAAATCTCATTGAAAACTTACTTAATTTCCGAAAAATAGCACTTTTTAGATTTTGACAATTTCGAAATACGCCATTTTCTCAATAAGTTAAAATCACTCTAGGGGATCAAGAGGTTTTTGGAAAAGCACAAATTATTGTCGTAAAAAGTTCTTTTCAAAAATAAATAATAAAAAACTCCCATATGATGCCGACTTTTTGGCGGCCACTGTATAATTTTGATGTGTTCGTTTGTTTTTTTTCAAAATCTGATTTCATTTGATAATACTCGTAGAATCAATTTATTCAGAATATTTCGTTTTTTCGTGTTCATTATTTCTTGTATCTACATTACGGGATTTGTATTGTCTAAATCTGGTTCTTTGTTCTGTTCGAAGAGATTTAAATTTATTAATCTAAAGGTGGTTTCTGTTATCCCTTAAATTAAAGCATCCTAATTTTTAGTTTTTACTTGCCTCGTCTAAAAGACGAAGAACGGATTGTAATCGATAAAAAATTACCTTCTGAAATGTCTTCAGATCTTCACTTCCAGGGTCCCTAGATATCAAAGAACCGTTTTTATCAACTCCCTCTGTCTTTTGCCGGTATAACTCTAAAACTATTTTTTGGAGGAAGACGATACTTTGCATGCATATTCTATGTCTACCTGGCATAAAGCCGAAAACATTTCGGAGAAATATATACAGGGTGAGCAAATAAGAAAAATTTAATTCTTTCTATTTTTGCTTTAACTCAAGACCTATTACTTAAATGAAAGTAATAATTTGCACAAGTCTCAGGTTTTTATACTTGAAGAAAAAAGGCATATTTGGACATAACATATAGGTACAAAGTGGGCACTAAACAAATGGTTGCTTATTTTGCTTTAACTTAGAAGCAGATAAAACCAGTAATTTGCATATAGCTCAGGCTTTACACTTGACGAAGATGGAACCCAAGAGATACAAGATAAATGTTGTAAGAGTCAAAAAGGGACAACAAATAGTGTGTTCTGTTTAATACAGCCATGCATTGCACAGATCCGAGAGATCCTTCACGGATCAGTGGAAGAAACGCTTGGAGCTGAAATCGCATTTGCAGGCGATGTAGTTCAAATCCCATCACCGTTGTTGATGCAATTCGCATTAGCAAATGTTTCCTTTTATTGTTTCAGTATTATTAGAAATTTTTACCCTATAATATTTTGATAACGTTCTCTTTCACTGAATTGTTTCCTGTTACTTAGTACTCCTAAAGTTCAGCATTTTTTTTGCATAAAATTGTTAATATCTCCAGAACCGCTGGCGGTAGATCCATACAACTTTATATTAAAATTATTAGCATTTCAATGGAAAACTCCTTGTGAGCTACCTAAATATCGAGCCTTCCATTTAAAAAAAGTAAGTTTAGGTCGCCACTCTTTTTGACCTACCATTTATAATCAAAACTGTGTGATGTGCACCGCCTTCGTACCTCGTAGAATATAGCTATGTTAGGTACCCACAAGAATTTATTAACACACTCAGAATGGCATCCGCGCGATGTTTAGATACGTTATCACGTTCGCCGTGCCAAAACCCGAAAAAAAACGGAGCGCTACTTTTATTCCCTCGGCAAAAGGTGCAACAGAGCGGCAACGTTGCTGGAGGTGAGTATGTCGATTGTGTAACACGGCGATATACAGTGGGAGGCCACATTGTAGCAGTGTAGTCGGAGCTGTGCTGCTATTTTGTGTGCACCATTTTTTTGTATATCTCAAATATCAAAATTCCTTACCCCTCTCTTGATGCTTCTGTTACGATAAGCTTATTTAAAAGATTGACGAGGAATACACATGGAAAAACATGTTCCTTGACATGGAGGCGTGGGTGTCTGTCATATGTTCGGAGGCAAGTAAGTAAGTATATATATCTTGGACAAATACTCAAAGTAAATAAAGAAAACCAAACTGCCGAAATCCTAAGAAGAGTTAGACTAGCTTGGGCTGGTTTTGGAAAATTAAAAGGAGTGCTAACAAACAGAAAAATACTTCAATATCTTAGAACAAGGCTCTTCGACCAATGTGTTCTTCCGATTCTGACTTATGGCTCACAAACTTGGACACTAACTAGAGCAAACATGGATAAGATAGCAAAAACCCAGAGATCCATGGAAAGAATAATGATAGGTGTAAAACTATCAGATAAGAAAACGAATATCTGGATCAGACGAATAACGGAGGTGGAAGATGCCAGAGAACGGGTAGCAAAACTGAAGTGGGACTTTGCAGGACATAATTCCGGACAATCAGATCAACGATGGAAAAGGTCAAGAGGCCGCCCACAGATGAGATGGGAAGATGACCTAAAAAGAGTGGGAGGCTTACACTGGAAACGGCAGGCGCAGAACAGTGACAAATGAAGAAGTTTGAAGGAGGCTTATGTCCAAAATTGGATGACATAAAGGCAAAGAAGAAGAAGAAGAAGATCTTGTCGTGTCCTGGTGATTTTCCGTTCTTTTATTGCCATATCAAGTTGGTCTTTAGTTATTTCATCTTGTTGGCCTTTTCTTTTCTTTTGATCTTCTTCCTCTGTATGTGTATTGTCATTTTCTGTTTCAAGCTCTAACAATTCTTCGAAGTACTCTTTCCATCTGTTCATTGTTTCAGTATTGTTTGTTGTTAGATCTCTTTGCCTGGTTTTTATTTTTGTGACTCGTGTGGCTTTCCCTTTCCGTAGAGTTTTCAATACTTTGTAAAATAGTTTTTGGTTTTTTCTGATGTCTTCTTCCATTTTCTCTCCAAATTCTTGCCATGCTTAATTTTTAGCTTCTGTTACCATGTTCTTCACTTTTGTTCTTTGGTATTTATATATGTTATATGTATTTTCTGATTTATTTGCTAAATATCCTCTCCAGAGCTTTTTTTAAATTTTATTTATGTTTTTAATTCTCCGCTCTACCATCTCGTTCTTTTCTGTTGGTTGTTTACTTGGTACTCACTCCACATGAGTTGCTAGCTGCTTGAGTAATTATTTCTTTAAACCTTTGCCATGTTTCTTCCAATGTCATTTGTTTTAAGTTGTTGTTTCATTATGTATTAGTGTGCTTGCTATTTGCTCGTACTTGTCTGTCACTTCTTTTCCTTCTAATTTATATGTCCTTATTGTGTCTTGTTTTACTATTTGTTTATCTTGCTCTTCTTCTGTGTCTTCGTCCTTTAGCCTTTTTATTTTTGCTTCGACAAGATAATGGTCGCTGTATATTTCTGGCCCTCTTTTTACTCGAACGTCTTTAACAATTTTTTTGTTATGCGTTTCTACTAATATGTAGTCTATGATAGATCTGTTTCTTGTATTTGGTGCTTGTCGAGTAAATTTGTGGATCTCCTTGTGTTTAAAAAAGGTATTGGTTACTATTAAGTTATATATCGTACAATAGTCTATTAACCTATCTCTATTGTTATTTCTTTTGCTCTCGCCATATCTTCCTATTACATTTTCTGACCCATTTCTTTTTACTCCTACTCTTCCATTAAAATCACCTGCTACATATAGTTCTCATTTGCTACTTTCTGTAATTCTTGCCAATTCTTCTCAGAATTTATCCTTTATTTCTTTTGTGTCGTCATCATTGCGTCCGTAAACCCCTATTATTGTTGTTTTCTCTTCTTTAGTGAACTGGATGTCACGTGTTATTATTCTTTCTGACCATCCTTTCCAGTTTGTAATTTTATTTACTAGTTCTTTCTTGATCATACATCCTATTCCAGCTGCTGCCCTATCATCTTCTGGCACTCCACTATAGAATAATGCTCGCCTTCTAATTCTATTTCTCCACTTCCGTTTTTCTTAGTCCCTGGTAGTATTAATATATCTAATTCAGCCTGCTTAAATTTGAAATTTACCTCTTCTTCTTTCCCGTTCAGACTTCTTGTGTTCCATGTGCCTATTTCCATACTTTCTTTTTGTTTGACATTTTATTTCTGGTTTTGTTATCTCTTTTTATTCGTGATTCATTGCGTATTGGTTCTTTTCCATGTTTCAAAATCATTTCATTTTCATATGCCTTGTTCGTCTCCATTTTCCTATTAGGCCAGTCAAATTGTCGAAAATACCTCGTTTTTTTTGACAAAAATACTACCTGAAAATGTAGTTTTATAGAACAAATCACGTAGAATTGAATGAACTACAAAGTAACAGCTGAATCAGTGGAGAAGTGATTCAAAATTGCGGTCAAAGTGTTGAAAAACGGTTTTTTGCATATAAAACAGCAAAACAGCGATGCGCTTTTTCACAAAAAAATAGGCTTATGTAGTTAAAAAAAAATAAGATAAGCTGTTGATGGTCAAAATCGATTCATTAGAAAAAAAGTTATCGCTAAAAAACCGCTAAAAATGACCGATTTTTCAATTTTTCTTAAATTTAAAAAAGAAACTTATATAACGTTGAAATTTTCAAAAAGCATAGTACTCGGTGAGCAGAAAACGCGAAATTTTAAAATTTGCAAAAATGTTGATAACTTTTTGCATAAATCATTTTTTTTTTCGAAAAAAATACGTTTTCGCAGAAATTGATTTACTTAGGTTGCAGAAGTCGTACAGCAATCAACATAGGCTTTTTTTTCCTTAAGAGTTATGCTACCACACACAATATGAGAGCGAATTTTTTTGTACTTGCAAATTTAATATTAATTGCAACTATAAATTTGTTACAACGGATAGAGCCTTAAGTTAAATAAAAAATTTCGTCGAAAGATAGTGATACAGGTGCAGTTCCCAAGATACTAGCAGCATTGCCTCTCTGGATGGCAATACTGATACGCTGTCTTAAATAAATTGTCGCCTGAGGTATACCAGTGCAATCAATAATCATTTTCCCTATTTCCTTGAACAAAAGTTTAGCGTCATTACACCAAGGACCCAGTGTTTCTACTGCGAAGGCAACGAAGAAATAATTTTTAATTAGAGATTTATATTTCTATGTGCAAATATAATTTGAAGAGTGATGTTTTTTTACGCGCACAAAATGTTGAATATATTTGTCAATTTTAATTGCTCCGAAATTACATAAGCATCATTCGATAGCTGTCAACTTTCTACGAAATTGAAAAAGATTACAGTACGCCCCATAGAAGCCGAGGAATTTTTTTGTTTTAAATTGCTACACATTCAATTATTAATATTAGCGACTGAAATTTGCACACACTTTAGCTGAAGACTTCTAGTGTAATATAAAAATTATTTCACAATTATTGACCTTGTATTATTTATTGTGAACCGGTTTATATTAGGCGTCGCAAAATGTTCCGTTCAGAGCGGTGCCGTGGAGCGTAGCGTCAAGCGTTGTAGGGAGAAACTAGGAGTAGGCCGCTCCACTCGGCGTCTACTCGCCCTGCACAATGTACTCAGAATATCCTTCCTTTTTTTAAATATTTATAATGATTCTAATAATCATTATACCAATCATAATATTAATTAGAACAATAATTACAGCAACTAATTATTTCATTTCTAAACAGTCATTAAACGTGAAAAATATTTTTATTAAAAATAGGATTATAAGATATATTTAAACAAATTCTTTACAAGTAATTGTTACATAATATAAACATCTATGAAAGTACAAACCCTTGCATATGAGATAACTACTACCGCAGTTTATTGCCCACCCAGACATAGGTTGACAAAATATCAACCAAGTATTCTTTGACACACTGGAACTGTGATATATAATTACACTAACAGCCAGTCTTATAAACATCACTAATCTGAAGTTTATGTGTATTTTGTTGTTAAAATAAACAAAAGCGCATTTAAATTCGTAGAAAGTTGACAGGTCTCGAATGGTGCTTATTTAATTTCGGTACAATTAAAACTGACAAAAATTCAACATTTTGTGCCCCTTAAAAAAGATCACTCTTCAAATTAAATTTGCACATATTTGCAAGTGCAAAAAAATTCGCGCTCATATTGTGTGTGGTAGCATAACTCTTAAGGAAAAAAATAAGCCTATGCTGATTGCAGTACGACCTCTGAAACCTGATTTATGCAAAAAGTAATCAGCTTTTTTGCAAATTTCATAAACGTGAGTTTTCTGCTCACCGAGTACTACGCTTTCTCAAAATTTCAACGTTATATAAGTTTCTTTTTTAAAGTGAACAATTGAAAAATCGGTCTTTTTTAGCAGTTCTTTAGCGATAACTTTTTTCTAATAAATCGATTTTGACCATCGACAGCTTAATTTATTTGTTTTTTACACTACAGAAGCCTATTTTTTTTGAAAAAATGTATCTCTGTTTTGCTCTTTTATATGCAAAAAACCGTTTTTTCAACACTTTGCCAATTTGAATCACTTCTCCACGTATTCAGTTGTTACTTTGTATTTCATTCAATTCTACGTGATTTGTTGTATGTATAAAGATAACCGCTTAGCAATTACGAGTATATAAGCAACTTCTTTAAGGATTTTAACTGGTAATCTATCGTCGCGAACAGACTTTTTTTATTTTTAGAGCCATCATAGTATTAAAAAGTTCATTGACATCGGCCGGTCTCATGTATATGGACTGCAATGTATTAAGAGAGGAAAAGGCATCTCGTATCGTAGAATTCAGATTTGGAGATACATTAACAAAATATTTATTTAAGTTATTTAGAACTTTAAAAGGATCATTATATTTTTTGGAGAAATTTTCTAGACTGGATTTCTTGTTATTGTTACCATTTATCTTTTTTACAAGCTGCCAGGTGGCTTTGACCTGGTTTTCAGCATTATTTCAAAATTGTTTGTTTGACATTTTCTTAGCATTTCTAATTACCTGTTTTAAAATTTTGCAATAACTACTTAAAAAATTATTAGAAAGCTTGCCTTTAATTTTGTATACAGGGTCGCTATTATGTATGAGACCAAAGCTGTCCTGATCAAACGGTTTAAGATAGGCGTTTCATATTTGATATATGTTAGTTTGATGTTGTTTTGCATATTCTGAAGTAAAAAAAATTTTTTTTTCATATAGTTTTTAAGTGCGGTGGCCATTTTGAATTTTTTTAAATAGCAACCTAGACGGTGTGATACATCAATAGAAAGCTTATTTTTCTCTTTTCAGGAATGTTACACAGGCATAGGGGTAGTAGTAGCAGTAGTGGTATTTTTGGGGAGACTCATGTCTAGCAATTACGCCTTTATAGGTTTTGCCAACCCCGCGGACAAGGTCTAGGCATGCAGAGTACCAGGTACCTTAGTTCTACTTAGAATTTTGCCGAGACTAAGTAGTTCCAAACCTAGCAAGGAATCTTTTACATGCTACACATCGTAGTAACATGGGACCCTCGGCTTTACATCACTTCCGAATGATGGCAGCATTCTGTAAAGGTTTTCATCCGCATTTTTTTATTTTTAAAAACATCACCGAGATCGGGGATCGAACTCTTGACCCTTAGAGCAGTAGCCAGAATGCTTATGGAGCCCGGCTAGACATAGGGGTACATAAGAAAATAGTGACATCTAGTAACCATTGCATTAACAAAACGTCATAAATAACCAAAACACAAACAGTAACTAAAATTTAGGATCACAAACAACATTTCTTAAATATAAATGAAAACCACAAAATTATTAATTAACAGTAGTTAAGAGAGGTGTTCAAATTGCTGCCCATTTACCTCTCGGCAATGGGCTTTTTAAAAGTATCTAAAGAGTCGCCCAAAAAGTTGCGAGAAATAGCAGCCATTTCAGCATGAATACGATTTTTCGATTCTTCTAAATTGTCAAGTCTATTTAAATAAACGCGACTTTTTAAATGGCCCAACAAAAAAATCTAAAGCAGATAAATCTTGTTACCGAGCGGACCACTTCGCGGTTTCCCAATCCATCGCCGATCAAAAATGTCGCTTAAATAATTACGCGCTGCAAGTTCATAGTAGGGAGGCGCACCATCCTGCTGAAACCAGATTTTTCCTTTGACTGTATTTGGGTTACCATTTACCCACAGCATTTGAAGATATCTCTCCGACGTAAGGTTGCCTTCAATGAAAAATGGTCCAATAATGTGACCAACCTTACCAGCCCATACGTTAACATTCTGGGGTCGCAGGGTGTGAACTTCTTCCATCCAATGGGGGTTGGTGTCAGACCATGGTACTACTACTACTAAGATAAACCCACGCGGCGATCGAATTTCGTACGACGTTACCTATGACGTCATTCGGTGACAACAATCCTGCTTGACGGTATGAAAATGCATTGCTTTAAAGCTGTTTTTATTAACGTTTAGTAAGTATATTTTATTATAATGTTGATATATTACATTTTATTCAATATTATAATAGTATAAGAGATATTTCTTTTATGATTTAACGTATGATTTAGGGTCCACAATAGAATAAGCCGTTAAATAAAGTAGGTAGGTGCTAGATAAAATAATTTATCTTCAAAGTTTAGCATTGCATAAAGGTTTACTTGGTAAAAAACAAACATTAAACGATTTTGAATACTCGAGTATTTAAATTTATAAGTAAAGGATAATACCAACATATGAAGTGTGAAAAGTTTAAGGCTCATTTATTATCAAAAATTATTACTTTAATCCCTAGCGCAAAAAACGGACATATATTTTTTTTTTTTAATTTAAATAAATATTGTTAATTTTAAAAGAATACCTCTGTAGAAATATATGAGTGATATATACGAGTATATGTATACTGGGTGTCCACTCTCAAAGTCGAACATAGGCAATCAACATTGTGCATTTGATTTCTAGGTATTTTGCCATTATTTCTATACTATATCAGTAAATATTATTATTACTAGTATCATTTGATGTATTATTTCCTGTAAGTTGAATTAGCGAACAGGAGTCAGCAAAAACGTTCAATGCAATGTTAAATTCCTATGTTCGAGTTTGAGAACGGACACCCGGTATACAGGGTGTTAATTAAGTACTTAGACAAACTTTAAGGGGCGATTCCTTGATCAATTCTAAGACAAAAAGTTCATACAAACATGGGACCTAAACGGCTTCGTTTTCGAGATAGTTGAAGTTTAAACAAAAACATTTAAGGCCCCACACTTCTCCAGTAACAAACACCACGTATGCTTGCAATAGCAATATTTGGAGTGTCCTCTATTTTAGCAATGTTTGCCGATTCTGAAATGATATCATCATTTCGCCCCATAAGATAATTTCTTAACCTATGTTTAAATTGTAAAGCAGTTGGATGATCATATAAACCTCCAATTGCTCGTATAATGGAAAAAAGTCCTTCCAGCGGATTCTTCTAAATGATGTGTTAATATAGTTATTAAGGTACTAAGGGCATTATGAGTAAAATAAGAGCCTAAGATTGTTAGTGTACTAACCGAGGGTTTGGCCCGAGGTGTGTACAACAATCGCGGGCTCTTAGCTCATAATGCCCGTGGTGCCTTCAAGGTTTTATGTCCTACCAATTTTCTTACCTAATTCATATCCATAATTCAATTCATATAATTACTATGATATAGTATCTAGTTAGCTGATCTAACTTAGATTTGTGACATTAGCTGAGCTGTCATTAATTTTCATTGTGACAGTGGTGCATAATAAAGTTGTATCCATGGAAACAAATACTGTTAATTTTTCATAATAACCCTAGTGTTCTTATGAAGAAAATAATTGCCCTGGAGCGTTATTTCGTATCTAAGATACCTTAAAGTAGAGTCATTAATTTCAATTAATGTACTGGTAGGACATAAAATATTTTATATCAAAATCCCCTTTCATATCAATAAAAAGTTGTTTCAAAGACCTTATACTAATCATTATACCGCGCTGAAATGGCAACAAAGTGTTAGAACCAACTTTTTTAAGATTGTACATGGTTTTTTCCATTTTATCCAAAATTTCATTTTGCTTAGGTAAAGCTAAACCATACGCTGTCACCCGGTCTCTCGAATCACTTTGTGGAACTTTAGAATTAAAAACATCAAATCAGACATTGATGACTTTTAATAACTCTGAACATTCAAGCCAATTGCTTTCACTTTTGAAAATACCCAATAACCCCAGCCTTGAAATGGCTTTGGAGACTGTGTGCGCAAACAACTTGGTTGCAAATTTAACTTTTTGTCGTTGGGCACCCTTTACTATTAAAAAATCAGTATTAATTCTATGTGCTATATTTAAATTTAAATTTTTTGTATTTTGGAGTAAATCAACAATTGGTTTAGATGTTACTAATTTGTCATTTAATAAAAATCCAGTATCTTGAAAATGATTTCTTAAAAGCTTAATCATATGTGGTGCATCTGCAAACACTTGTACTCTTTTTTGGCTTACTGGATTTGTAAACCATGTTGTTTCTTCCGTAATATTTAAAGAATTCCACAGTCCCCTATTGCTGCCTCCTAAATCACTATTAATAGCATAAACTGGGTAGCCAATATTTTCTAATTTTCTTATGATTTTAAATAAAAGTTTTTTTGTTATTTTTCGATCGTATCATAAAATATCGGCTGCTTCCAGTTTCCACATATTCCACGAGCCATGACAACTTGCACATATTTGATGGGTCCTAAGGTTGTGTCATTCTTCTTATCGTCATCATATGAAGTTTAAATTTTCATTTCGTCAAAGAGTAGGATACATGATCTTTCCATTTTTGATAAAGACGTGTTTTCCATCAGCGTCAGTACTATATGTAGTAAACCTAAAAACGAAATTAGCTAATTTCCTTGTAAACTTATAAATAAATATTAATAAATATAGGTAAATACAGTCGAACCCCCATTCAGTGAACTCCTATTTAATGATTATTTCTATTTGGTGATGCTTTTTAAAGGATTTTGATCTTTGGGCTAAATTGCGTGTAAAAACACCTCTAAATTATCATGTTCAAATTCTATATAATGATGTTTTTTTAACTAAATTTTACCCAAGTACCCGAGTACTTAGGAATGCAGAGAAGGGTTTGAGCAGATTTTCTTAGAATTATTTACCTCTCTATATCTTTACCACTACTAATTGTTAAGCAGATTATAGGATTTCTTAGAAGTTTCTGCGGTACAGGCTTTCACTAATGTTACTAAGAATTCCCTCTATTTAAATGCATAAATTGTTAAGCAAATTATAGGATTTCTTAGGGGTTTCTAAATGCATTCTAAATTTTTGAAGTATAAAGTCTATATAGTGAAGTTTCTATATAGTGATGTCTTTGTGGGGATTTTTGAATATCACTATATGGGGGTTCGACTGTAAATATAAATAAATAAATAAAAATAAATAAAAACATAAACACGAAACCATTTACATTACATTGATATGTGAATCAAATTGCCATACCTGGTTGAATATTTACTTTGCTTGCCCATCTTCTTAAAGTGGAAACCGAAGGAAGAGGGTAGCCTCTTTTCCTTAATAAACGGTAGGACCTTGGACATCCTGCACATAATGACATAGCAGAAGCAATATCTTCAATAGTCCAGTGAACTTGCTTAACAGTTTTTAATTTACGAAATTGCCCTTCTGGTAAAACTCGTTCAACTGTTTTTTTTCTCCCCTTTCTTTGTGAAGTAATTTCTTTAAATGCGTATTTTGGGTTTGAAGAATTTTAACTTGTTCCACAAGCTCAGTTTTACTAAAAAAATTGTTTTTAAGTAAATATATTTAGGTTTTAATAATTATATTTTCTACCTTTTCTGAGTAGAAACAGTTTTAACTTTCTCATGGAAGTTTTCTTCCTCCTCTTCATTTTCACCTCGTGTCTCAATATTGGATACTTCAAGTTCAGTTCTTGCCTCAATATTAGATATTCCAAGTTCTTGCTGGCTACAATATATAAAAAATTTATTAAGAACAATAAATAAAGAATAACCTAGTGTCACGAGAAAAAGTGTTTCCATTTTTAACACCTAAATTTGTGTTGCTGGTAACACTTTAGAACCCATTGTTCGCAAACTTGTTGGTCCCTTGGAAATCTAAAGAAACGGCAATCCGAAACTTTCTTGCTCTTTTTGTTGTTGTTGCTTAAACAACCCATCACTGCACAGTACACCATGGTAATAAATGTTTAATACAATGTTTTAATTATAATTTATTAAATTTCACGCATATATATCTGCAAACAAAACGAATAACACATTAAACTCCGAACCGAAACCTTTAACCGCCATATCAAACTGGCTGCTGCAGTGGAAATTTGTCACCGAGGGACGTCAGGCGTGCAAGAAAGATGGGCTTATCCCATGAGCGTGGGTTTATCTTAGTAGTAGTAGTATCATGGTGTCAGACCAGTATCTGCAGTTGTGCCTGTTTACAGATTCGTTCAAACGAAAAGTAGCTTCATCCGAGAATACAACTGAGTTGGCAAAATTGCCATTTTCAGAAATAACTTCCCTTGCCCACTCGAGCCTTCTGCCGAAGTCGTCTTCTGCCAATTCCTGTACTAATGTACTTTGTAAGGGTAAAACTTATTTCTTTTTAAAATTGTTTGGATGGAATGTCTACTCATATTGTAATTTAAGACAAGTTGCTGTACAGATGTTTGAGGTTGCTCAACCACATCCAGTACTACCTCAAGGGAATTCTCTTCATTTGTGGCTGATCTTGGTCTACCAGATTTAGGACGATCTTTTACGCTTCCACTTTCAACAAATTTTTCTAAAGTTCTATTTACTGTATATCTACTAATTGGATTCCGATCGGGATGTGCCGTATTAAATAAATGATGTACATACCTCGTCGTGTGTTCGTCTTCTGTCACCATAATCAATCATCATGATAATCTCTATCTGTTCTGCTTCTGATAAACGATCTATATCGCAGAATTCTAAAGATTATTTGCCAGACAATACAACTACAGGAAGAATTAACAATGTGTTATGTTTATTTTATCACCTATTAAGCTCTTACTACCTATTTTTGTTTTTGTTTTGTTTATTTATAACGTTTTGTGAATGTAATGGTTACTAGATTTCATTAAATGTGCAGCGACGAATTAAACATGCCTCAAATGTTTTTTTATTTATCTGCGTATTTCCTTAAGTACCCCTATGCCTGTGTAATATTTCTGAAAAGAGAAAAAAATAAGCTTTCTATTGATGTATCACACAGCCTGGGTTGCTATTTAAATAAAAATCAATATAGCGACCACACTTAAAAACTATATGAAAATATTTTTTTTACTACAGAATATTTAAAATAACATCAAATTAACAATTACCAAATATGGAACGCATATCTCAAACCGTTTGACCTGGACAGCTTTGGACCCATTCATAATAGCGACCCTGTATATCACACGTTTATGCTTACAAGAGACCTTTATACTCGTTGTTATCCAGTTATTGAAACGACTTAAGATTAGGTTCAAAATAATAGAATATGCCCCATTTACAGTTTGTGTATCATACACCTATGACCAATCCATCATTTCAATTTCTTGTTTAAAGTATAATGACCTATTCTTTGAAAAACCTTTTATATTCATATCCTTATTTATTTTTGTTATTACATAAATCTTTAGCATTGACTATTTGTGCATGATGGCGAGAGAGTGCAGAGTTCAACATTTAACTAGAGAAGTCTTGTTCAAAATTGAAAAATATGTTGTCGATTAAAGTATCTAAATCCACAGTTCAGGTGTGCCTTTAAAAATACATTGGTTTAAGTTAAATGCATTACATGCATCCAATAATTGCTTAATACGATGATTCTTACCATCGAAAAAGTTTATATTACAGTCACCCACCAAGATTACTTTATATTTTGAGTAGCTATTGTATATGAACTCTAATACCTGCTCAAGCGTTTCTATAAAAACCTTGTATATTCCAATTCCTCGATATCAACACAACAACACAACTTTTTAAGTCCTCTAAAAGACAATAGTCAGCTCAATGTTTCCCTCAATACTCATATTGCAGATAATCTTCTCGTCCTTGAAAGCACTGTTTTAATCAGAATAGATGCAGAACCCCCCCTTATTCTTGATATCTCTCCTAGCATAGAGAGACATAAGTCTATAACCATCAAGTTTATTAAATTGGGTCTCGCTCTCTTTCCGCCAGTGTTTACTAAAGAGCAGAACTTGGGGCTTACATGCCAGTTCATCTAGGAAGCAGTCTATTTCTAGGGTTTTACACCTAAGATACTGAATGGTTTGATGCATAGCTGCAGGTTTTGTTAATTTTCAAGCTCATTGTAAGATACTGTACCCTTGGCTTGCTATATGTCTGAATTAGGGATGGGCGCGTGACGTGAAAACAGGCGTGTCACGTCGTGTCACGGCGTGTCACGTCGTGAAAGTGACTAATATTTGAAAATCGTGACGTGAACGTAAGTGAACGTGAGTGAAAATTTCCAAGGCGTGATTCACGTTTCACGTTAATTTCACGTTAAATATTTAGTAACAAATAAAAAACTGCATTGTGCCCCGGGTGCTGATCACATATTAATGTTAAATCAAAATTTTAATGTGTAGATGAACTTATTATTCTAATAATAGTAATGTTTTGTTTTGTATACTCGCCTTAACGCTGAAAATGTTGATCCTTGTACGTAAAAGTACTTTTAAACCTACGAATTCGAAGTGTCGCCTAGTAACATATACCTTTGCACTCATACTAATAAGGGAAACGTCAATTCCAATGACAGCTTTTGGTATTAAAAGTAATGTGTTTGAAGTCACCTGCAAGAAATGTATTTGCGAGAAATCAGTATTTATCCTTTGTCGTAAGTTATTGTAGTCAATTTTCATTTGTTTTCTTTTTGTGTCAACTATTCTGATTGCAACATATCTTGTAAATTATGTCAAGTGCAAAACATAGTTTTAGTTCTGTTTAGGGTTTTTTTTAATTAGTTTTAAATTTGAACATTCTGTTCTATCTGAATTTAAATTTTGAAATAAAAGCTGCGTGTCACGTCGTGAGTGGCGTGTCACGCCGTGAACGTGAGTAAACGTGAGCGTGAACGTGCGTGAACGTGAGTGTTTAAAGCAAGCGTGAAACGTGCGTGACGTGATTGAAAAATCACGCACGCGCCCATCTCTAGTCTGAATCACTGTAATAAATTTTTGGTTTCTCTTTTTCCTAAAGCCATAAATATGTTGGGCATTTTATATCATGCACCCCATAGTTTACATCTAGGTTGAGTTTATGTTTACTATTGCTCAATTTACAGGTAATGGATTAAGGGATATTTTTTGGACAGTCTTTTGTTTCATGGCTCTTACTATCACTAAATCCACAGGCTCTTTGCTCTTTTCGCTCTCTCGCTGTATGGTTAAAAGTTATAGCACTATGATGTGTTTTTATCGGACTTTTTTCAATGTCTATGTTGTATATTACACGACGTTTCGGGAGTTTTGATTCAAAATACCTAAATGATTTACAACCCAGAAACAATCTGCTTTGACCTTTATTTAAAACTCTCTGCATCACACTCAATGATGGTTTTCACCATTTTATTAACAACCAGTTTTATTTGGCTTTATATAGGTCTTTAATGCACACAATTTTTATTCGTTTTTTTTTGTTTGGGACAATTGTTAAAAAAGTCCTATCTTGGGTTCAAGGTTATCCTTTAATTTCTTTTCCCTCGCATCCTTTCGGCATTTAATAATCACAGCTCCTTCCGTAGCCTCCTTGATAGCTTTAATTCCTATGCCTAGGTCTGCAAGATTAACCTGCTGCCTAATGATAATGATCTTTGTCGTTCCTTTGCTTTCGTATGCTTTTGTAAGCGTCACAACCATTACACCTTGCTGTAATGCCTTGGCATTGTATTCTGTTGTATTTGTTGTCGGGAAACTGATGTCAAGCAAGTAGGCCTTCATAGGCCCTTTTTGCTAGCCCCGTGGACAAGGTCTAGGCATGCACAGTACCAGATGCCTTGGCATGGTTTATTGGTTCTTTTTAGACCTTTTTTGGGTAGGGGTTTCAAATCTTAATTCCTTTATTGCCTTTATAACGTTGTTGGTTTTCTTCTTCATTTTTCTCTATTTCAACCACCATTATTTTTTGAGCCACAACTTCAATACATTTATCTGAAAACCACATAATGTTCTTGGATTCCATCGCTGTCTTTGAGATATTACCCTTTATTTTGATGCACATATAACTTATTTTTTGCAGAAAGCATACTGGAGTATTATATTGTTGGCAACAAAGTTGTCTTCACCTACAAGACAAGTGTCTGCAGAACCTGACATTTTGGTAACACCCCCGACTAGAACACAACAAAAAACACCGGTTCTAGTAGAATTTTTGGAGCACGAGATATGTTTGTTGATTGACTAAAGATAACAAAAAAAATATATTTTATTTAATTTATTAGCTTACGGGTTACAAAGAAAAAAAGTACAATATTTTAAACACGAAGTCTGCAATGCAACTAAATTAGTGATAACAATTCCGCGAGTCATGTGCAAGACAAGATAAAACCCATTATCAGCGTTTTTACATGTATCGACAGATAATGCGTTTATACAAGCCAGTAATTAATACGTAACATCTCCCGACCACGATTGAACAATCATCTACGGATTGGGATTTTTAAATTTTTACAATTCTACAGGAATCTCTTTTGGATTCGATTTATTTATGGTGTTGGTCAAGTTTTCTAAGATGCAATTACGTTTAGAATATAATATAATACTAAATAATAATAATAATAATAAATATAATAATAGAGTATTTATTTTGGTGGAAGATACATACATGTTATACACGACATGATTGGAAACAAATGTAGCCTATTCACTCCAAAATCACAAGGTACAGTTCAGTTAAACTGTTTTTCAACTGAACCTTGAAATTATACCTATACAGTTATATACAACTAATGCTTACATCAACTAAGAAAAAATATATACTAAATTCTAAATAAAATGTTACTTAGCAAAGCCATATGAATACGAACAACCAGCTGTACTATATTAGAATGTTACAAATTCGTTGCTAAAAGATATATAAAGTAATGTTTTCTAAAGGCAGTAAGTAATAGATAATTATTTAAACGAATATGGTATTTCATTGTATACATTTCTGATGTTATATTGAAATGAACGTTGAAAGAGAGCAATTGTATGATGTGGAAGTGTAATAAGATTCTTGTGTCTTAAGTTTAAATTCTGTACAGCCGGTCGGAATTGTATCTTATTATATAGGCAAGGTTGTTTTTTATTAATAATTATGTTATTATATAATGAAGCTGTATATAGTGTAACGTTTCGCCCAACGCAAACGCGATTTTGTAATTAAATATTAATTCGCGCTTTCTTTCTGGCGTAATTCACGTTTTAAATCGGAGCGCTACACCTTCAGTCCGCTTGAAAGACGATAAGTGACGTCATCGCGGGCAGACGCAGGGATTCCTCCGTGCACCTAGTGTAAGGATTCCTCTCCAGCAGACCGGCTTAAACTGCTGATTACACCAGCCCAGAGTATATAAGGAGAAAATGAAGCTATTTCAAACAGAATTTCCTGAGAATTTCCCCTTTTACCTGTTCCTTCTCCTTCACCTGTTCTCGCCAGGAGGGTTCCGTTGCGAGCTATCCGGAGGGAAACCTGTCAAAACCACCCCTTGTTCATTCTTCCTAGGAGGGTTCCGACTTGTGCGCTATCCAGCAAAAAGCTTGTCTAGCCTATAAACTACCCCGTTGTTTATTCTTGCTAGAAGGGTTCCGACTTGTGCGCTATCTAGCAAGAAGCTTGTCTAGCCTATAAACTACCCCTTTGTTCATTCTTGCTAGGAGGGTTCCAAATTGTGCGCTATCCAGCAAGAAGCCTGTCTAACCTATAAACTACCCTCTTCGTTCCGCTTTGATAGGAGGGTTCCAAATTGTGCGCTATCCAGCAAAGAGATCCCGCTGAAACTCCCACAGATTTTATCAATAAAACTACCTAGAATATTTCCCCAAGCTCCGCGAACACTTTAGAACCGAGAAACTAATTCGCTCTAGCCCAAACGCCGTATTAATTTACAAATTACGACCTGGGGGACGTAATACGAGAGCGGCACAAAGTTCACCTAAGAAAGTTCACCCTGTAGGTGGCCGCAACGAAAGTACGGCATCCAGGCGAGACTGTATCAAAAATTTTGCAAATTCTATTTTCGGGGCATTTTGACGTCGCATTTCAACGCCAAGCCGGGGCCATAAATTACATTTTCCCGAAAAATCGCCGCTTGCAAGGTCCGAGGTTAAAATTAATTACAACACCGCTCACCTGGGATTCCAAGGTCTCGGAGGAGAAAAACTGGTATCCTCGATCCAGCCGCCCACTAGGCCGCCACATGTCACACATTTGCAGACCACGATAACGCTGATAAATACGAAGTATGCACATTATCTAGTAATTATTTTGCCGGCACTTTTGCACGTTTAAAAGTTCAAATTCGAGATCCGTATTTACATGCCGCTGTCAATTGCGCTTTCAACTAATCGTCTGAAGTTGCATTTTTCAAGATAGTCGATCTGCCTACAAGCCACAGGACCTACTCGCTATATAATCTAGTCCGTATATAGCTGTCAGAGACCGAATCTAAGCGAGCGTAACCCACTACCAGAAGGAAACGATTCAAGTTATAAACATTATTGTAATTTATTTTCCGATTTTGAATACAATTTAGTTTGACTTGTATATAGTTAAAACTTATTATATGCTTAGAAAAGTTATTCTCTCGTCTTTTCCTGGGTAATAAGCTTGAGATTAATAAGTGTACTTTGGCTTTTTCTGAGCTACCTGGAAGCCGGTTTCACCCCGGAATTTTGTAGCAAACATTTTAATTAAACTACATTAATTTAAAATAACCCTACAGGCTATAGTAGTAATCGTCTGTGGTGCATGTTACACCATTTAGCGTCTATTAATTTGTGTGAAATATGATCAAATTAAGCAAGCGTTTTGGACTTTCTGTACCCTTCCAGCTGAATCACAATCTAAGCAAAGTGAGTATATCTCTGAGCAGTATGAGAACTGGAAGAGCACTAGAGCATCACACAGCATTTTCTTTTGATCCTTAGTTAGATACAACCTATGTGGATACAAAAGCTTTAGATTCAGGTATGCTTTTTGTATACATTTGTTTATATGAGTCCTGTACCTAAAGCTATTGACCATAATAAGGCCCAAGTTTTTGGCATTTTCTTTTAGTGGTATTACTGACCTATTGATTATAATTTGAACTATAGATTTTACATTTTGGCAATCAACTTTTCTGCCAAACAGAAGAACACAGGATTTCGATTGGTTTAAAAGCAAACAATGTTTGGTTGATAAATCAGATACTTTATTTAAATCACTAGAGATGTCTTTCATCCCCTGGTTAAACTCGGATAGTAGAAATGATCGTTGACCCATTGATTGTAATATGAACGATAGGTTTTACATTTGCACAATCAACCCTTCTGCCAAAACGAACAACACATGATTTAGAAGGATTTAGCAGCAGGCAATGTTTGGTTGACATTTCAAATAATCTATTTAAATCACTAGAGGTTTTTTCCATCGCCTGGTCAATATCGGATGGTAGAAATGAGCAATAAATATGCGTGTCATCAGCATACATATGCATTTTACTATGTTCAACAAATTCAGAAAATTTTTAAGTATATAAAGTATACTTGAAAACCTAATGAAAACGATGACGGCGCGAATGAACCGCAGAACACTCAGAATAAGGTGGAAAAACAATAAAACCCCAGGGGTAGACAATATACCTGGAGAGATCATTAAGAGCCTAGATACGGAGACACTCGACAAAAAACATAGAACTATAAGCCTCCTATCACATGCATAAAAAATATTGGTAAAGATAATACAAAGAAGAAATGAAAAGAGAATAGAAGAAAACCTGACAGAAGATACAGAAGATCAATTCGGTTTTAGAAGGAAAACAGGCACGAAAGAAGCCATACTGGCCCTAAGAGTAATAATTGAAAAAATGCTATACAAGAATAAAGACTTGTACATAGCATTCATTGATGCAGAAAATGTTTTTGATAGAGTGAGCTGGCCCAAACTGTTCGAAAAATTGCAGAGTATTGGTATTAACGAGAATGACAGGAATATAATTTACAACCTGTATAAAATCCAAACCACGGTAATACAACGACGAACAAGACGAAGCAAAAATCAGACGAGGGGTCCGACAAGGCTGCGGATTATCGCCTATGCTGTCCAATATAGTATATTAATATGCAATAGCTACCCATTTGTTGTGCCTTTAAATATGCAAACTTTAAAATGTTGATGTTAATTAGGTATTTTAAATTATTAATTGCCCTCCTTGAATAATAATGTCAATTTATTCTTTTTATGATAGCGCCTGAAACACTTACAGGGGTGGGATCTGTTATATAGTTACATAATACTGAAAAATTGATCTTCCAATATTTTAAAATCTCATTGAAATCGTAAGTCACATCTGAATGTCAACTAAACGTCAAAAATAATTTTCAAATTTAAATGACAGATATCCAATTCTCAGAATGGTACAGTATTACATTTAACAACAAAGTAAGTTTTTATTTGATAATCAATTTCACCTTATTAACGTCTTTATTTACTTTCTAGTTAGTATGCTCTAAAAAATCACTCACCTTATATCGTTCTTACACAAGCTCCAAGACAGCAACCTATGTGATATCTGCAGCTCTACCCCTTCAGTCTTCCTACTGCAATGCACCTCTCTCCAACAGAAAACTCGCTCCTACTACCCAGCAACAAGAAATCTCGAACTCTCATCAGCTGTCAGCAAACCTGGACCACCAGCTGCCACAGTCCACTGCTACCTGGTACGCTCCTTCACTCCAAGATGCTGCCCCTTTGGAAGCTCCACTCAAAAACACATATCCTTCCGTAATCACATTTTACTTCCGTCAGATGTCAAATGTAATTCAAAATGAAGCTGACCCAGTATGCCTCTTTAGTATTTTACTTGTATGTTACAATTTTTCTATCCATTAGTTTAGTCGACTATTTAGCAGTAATTTTCTTCAGTTAATTTTTCTTCTTAGTTTTGTTCTTTTCAAATTTCATTTTTATAACAGCACGCAAATGTTGTTACTATCCCCTATTTATCCCAACCATAAATAGACATAAACAGGGTTATCTTCCATATTTTTTTAATGATACCAAATTAGTGAATACATGTTTTCAGTTTGTTATTTTTTACTCTCTCAAAAAAAATTCCTTCACTACTCCATATCATTATTGATGCCTTCTATTATATTCTTATTTTATATTAACCTACTTAATTCTACCCTTATTAGAATTTTACACCTGTCATGGATTCTTAAACCGTATTTTAAATATTTATTTATATTTTTTACCACCTGTAACCTTCCAATAGCTATCTTCCAAATACTAATTTGCCTTATCTCAGATTTATTCAGGAAACTATTTAAACATCATATATGGGTTGTAATAACATCCCAATTTCGTTAACAAATTTTCATTTAAATCACGAGCATAATGTAGCCCTACCATAACATAATATACAACAAGCCATTAATAAACTCAATACAACACAGACATCAAGTGTATACATACATGGAGAAAGAATTAGCGTTATAAGATACGCCGACGACATAGCACTAATCACGGAAACACAAGAAGAATTAAAATAAGCAATGGAAACTATGGGCAACGTTTTTCAAGACAGCTATAACATTAAGATAAACAAAACCAAGACGAAAGTGATGAAATGTTCAAGAAACAATCAAAAGATGGATGACATGATCATTAATGGTAAAGCAATACAGGCTGTGAGCGAATTCAGCATAGTCACACAGAACGGAAGATGCACCAAAGAAATAAAAAATCGAATAAATATGGCCAAGAGAGCTTTTTACGAAAAGAAATAACTACTTACATGGAACGGCCGAACAACAGACACAAGAGTACAATTTACAAAAACTTACATATGGAGCTTAGCGCTATATGGTTGCGAATCGTAGGGAATAGGAAAAACAAAACAAAAGAAATTAAAATCTTTCGAGATGTGGTGCTTCAGAAAAATATTGAAGATCTCATGGACGGAAAGGAAAACCGATGAAGAAGTGCTAAGAACAGTAAAACAAACAAGGAATATTTGAAACCACATAAAGAAAAGAAGAATGGAAATGATAGGCCACATGAAAAGAGAAAGTATACTAAAAATAATAATTGAAGGAAACATAACCGAAAAACCCCAAGAGGAAGACCACGCTTACAATACGTTAAGCAAATAATAGCGGACTCAGACAGTGGAAATTATAATGAAATGAAAGGAAAGGCCCTAAATCAACAAACATGGAAGACTGCAACAAACCAGTCTAGAGGCTGACAACCTAGGAGGAGGAGAAACGTATACAGTAGTAGGCCAAGAATCGAACCTTGAGGCACGCCTTGCAATATGGTTCGTGCTGAGGAAAGATTACCGTCCACATTTACACTTTGAGTTCTTTTATTAAAGTAACTTTTAAATAAATCTATTGCATTTAGGGAAAACTCACTTACTGAAGTATTGCAAACAAGAGATCGTGGTTAATCATATCGAATGCTTTGCTATAATCCAATAGGGTAAGTCTTGTCAATCTTCCAGTGTCAGTTGCTTTAAGGATATTATCTATAACAGTCATCAGCGCAGTGGTGCAGCTATAAGAAGGTCGAAATCCCGACTGTATATCTGATAGCAGGTTATCTGTATTTAGGTAGTGCATTATTTGACTATTCATAATTTTTTCGGGAATTTTAGAAAAAAGTAGGTAAAATGGTTATAGGTCTAAGATCAGAATATTCTGCCGGATCACTAGTTTTAGGTTTCGGAGTTACAATAGCGTGCTGCCAGATGTCAGGGTAAATGCGTTCTGTTAGATAGCAGTTAATTATATGTATAATATACTTATGTGTATGTGGACAGCACGCAGCTCTCATTTTGATATTAATTCCATCTGCACCTATCTCGTTACTTTTGATATTACCAATATAGCGAGCCACTTCATCTTCAGAAACAGATACAAAAGAAAATTTTACAGCACCTTCCCTTCTCAAGTTATTTAAATAAAATTCTTTTACAGTTTCATCTACTTGCAATTTAGAAACACGATCAATAAAAAATTTATTAATTTGATTTGGGTCAGACATTGTCGTGGGAATTTGAAATGTTGGTGAGTTTTTAACATTTAAGTGATTAAATTCTGTCCACAATTGTTTTCTTGAACAATTTTTTGTCTTATATGTCAAATGTCGGGATTCCTGTTTATCCACTTAATAGGTAAGGATCGTTTACTGTGATAAATTCTTCCATTGTTTTCCTTTTTCGTTTCTTATTCTGTTGAACCGCGTACGTGACTTAGTGTTAGTATCTACTGAAATTATAATTTTCTTTTCCTTTCTTACTTTGATCTCTGCTTTGCTAATTGTTTGTTTCAACAGAGAATTAACAGAAACGGCGCGAAAGAGTACCATTATTTAAATTGCGAATTAAAGGACCTCAGTCATGTTTCTTCATACGTACTTCATCTTCCAACAATTGTTGAAGATTGTTTTTACAAGAATTATTAGTTCTAGATAAACACTCAGCGTGTTTTGGCCTTTACGTGTCTTACACCATGTGAACCGAAACGAGGATTTGTATAATAATTCTGTTTGTTGGTGAACAAGAACTATCAAAGTGAGTTGCTTTAGGAGCTAGAGGCCAACGTGACTGTACAAATTTATCGTTCAAGTCCAGTAAACTTTGAATCGTTAATACAATACCGAAATGGTGTAGCTATAATGGTTTATATCTTGAACGTCAGAAGTCCATGTTGTACTCAGTCACAGCCGTCTTCTATGTTTATGTTATTTGGATGTGTCATTCGCGGAAGACGTTGGGGTACTCTGAGGTGGTCAAATTTTAAAGTGTGCCCATTTCTAAATGTATGTTCAACCACGGCTGATGTTGCAAAGCGTTTATGTTTACAATCGCTTTTATGTTCTTGAAGTCTTAGATGGGACGACTAGTCTGTCCAAGTAACTAGAACCGCAAGGGCATACAATGTTGTATTCACCAACTGTCTTTAAACTTGGTATTTTATCTTTTACTGACCTCACACCTCATCCCAAGAGTTCTTTGCTTGTAAACGCGATTCTGATGTTGCATTTTCCGTATCACAGTTTTGGTTTTCAACTATTTTTCAATAGTTAGTCATTTTTGCTTTGTTTTTCACTTTGTACTTCCTCTCTATATTACTTTTTCTAAGTACATTTTGATTGATATAAGTTATGCTTCTTTGAAAACAACGTTTGCTTCACTAATTACTTAAATGTATCAGTTAAGCCATTTCTGGGAAAGAGAAGAATGATAGTGGTAACAACTTGATTTCCTTGTTTCATTTTCATAAGGGTTGGATGCAAAGTTTCTTTATGGATGGTTGTAATTCAATAAAGTTTAGATATACCTACTTTTTTTCTATGCAGGTGTCTATTTCTATATCAGCAAATAAAAGAAATAGTTCTTCCTTTAAAATGTAAAAAGGATACAGGATGACCCTTAGAACTAGAAAACTACACATTGCAAAAAGCTAATGGAAAAACTATCATGGAAATGTATTCTTAATTGTGTTTGGTTAAGATATTTTTTTATTTAAATATATATTTAAGAAACTATTATTGGGAAATGGTTATTCAGCTTCACTCTATATATTCAACATTGAAAACGCCCCATTAAGTAAAAATTCATTTGATTGTACACCACATAATAAAAAAATATGCGAAGATAAACTCAATTTGTTCGAGAATTTTAGTTATAAAATTGAACAGAATGAAACATGTAAAATGCATCTACATACCTTCACATATAGGCATAATTGGGAATGAAATGGAAGATACAAAGGCTAAAGAAGCTACCACAAACATAGAACTAGATGATCCGACAGTTAGTGCTCCAGATAGAATATGCCTAAATAAACGCAATCTTCTACTCAAGTGGAACAACTACTGGATCTCGCGAACGGATAATAAACTCCGGATGATTAAAAACAATACCCAGACCTGGTCCTCTTCATCCCTGAGCCGAAAACTGGAAGTGGGTCTATCAAGACTGAGTATAGGACACACGAGAATTACTCACGACTACCTTTTACAACGTGATGACCACCCCGTTTGTGACGTTTGTCAAACCAACCTAACTGTTTCACATAGTATCCTATATTGTACCAAATATTCAAGAGAAAGGAATGCAGTTCAACTTAGCAAAGAGTTAAAACCAATATACCGGTGTGAAGATGGCAGCCAGAAGGTAGCAGCCAAAAGTGACGAACATTGCCGAAGAGCTCATAGATATACAAAAAATTATAGAGAAAGAAACTAACACCACGTTCAACTCAATTAAGGAATTTGCGAACCGAATAGAGCTTTTTAGGTGCTACACATGAGATATGCCGGCGCATAAAAAGATACTTCACATATCGGGCAAAATAAATAATAATTTTTCAGCTCGAATGCTACACATAGACCCCGAAAGACACTTTTCTAAAAACCTGCCCTCTATATACCGAACAAATGGGCCCAAACCGAATTTAATTGCCGTACTCCACATAGCGGGTAAACTACCCCCCCCTAAATAAAATTAGAATTTTGCTGCTCGGATACTACACATAGAACTCGAACGAAACTTTGCTAAAAACATACCCGATATATACCGAATAAAAGGGCCGAAACAGATTTTAGTTGCCGTACTCCACATAGCGGGTAAACCACCCCCGCCTAAATAAAATTAGAATTTTCCAGCTCGGATACTACACATAGAACTCGAACGAAACTTTGCTAAAAACATACCCTATATATACCGAATAAAAGGGACCAAACAGATTTTAGTTGCCGTACTCCACATGGCGGGTAAACCACCCCCGCCTAAATAAAATTAGAATTTTGCAGCTCGGATACTACACAGAACTCGAACGAAACTTTGCTAAAAACATACCCTATATATACCGAATAGAAGGGCCCAAACAGATTTTAGTTGCCGTACTCCACATAACGGGTAAACCACCCCCGCCTAAATAAAATTAGAATTTTGCAGCCCGGATACTACACATAGAACTCGAACGAAACTTTGCTAAAAACATACCCTATATATACCGAATAAAAGGGCCCAAACAGATTTTAGTTGCCGTACTCCACATAGCGGGTAAACCACCCCCGCCTAAATAAAATTAGAATTTTGCATCTCGGATACTGCACATAGAACTCGAACGACAAATTTAAAATGTTCCAGATTTGTTATCATAGTACGGGAGCATATTTTATCACTATGTCGCGAATTAAGTTTTAAAATACAAAAAACAGGATTGACAAAACCAACAAGCGTTATATTTGATAATAATGAAAAAACATCTGAAGAAACTTGGGAAAAGGAACCCAAAAAAACTCATACACACTTTTCGGGAAGATTTCTGAGACAGGAACATAATGCGTTAAAGCCTATTTTACCTGCAAATGAAGACTCTAACCGCAGTGAAATTCTACTGCTTGAAGATTTCACACAATGTACATACTGTGGTTTCGGCACTTTTGATAAAAAGACATCTTGGGTTCAATGCGACTCTTGTGACGGGTGGGTGCACCAAAATTGTGCCCTGTTTGAAGACAAGGAAATTATAGACATCAGTTTTACTTGTAAGTTATGTCAGAGCAGTGTACTACATTCTCATTTACCACCAAATGGAAACATTTTATCTGAAAAATGCAGAAATCCATCACTCTTAATGAGCAATCAGACATGGAAATTAACACAAGATCGCAAAGAACATCTTCCAAGTAGCTGGAAGAGCGTCGTAAGAGACTTACTTCGTCCAATTTCGGCAGCGTATGTAAAGCTCGAACTACTTCCTCTCTCGAAAATCTTGCAAAATGTTTTCTTAGTAAAAAAACATTGCACAATAAGGCCATTATGTTCGGTATTGAAAATGAACAGTCGGCCCTATCCTGTTACGAAAACCAGAAGAAAAATAAAGTTAGTGCAGCTGGACTACATATCCACAAAACTTATCCTTTTTTGGCAGCGTCGCCGGATGGCTTAGTAGATAACGACGGACTGGTGGAGATAAAGTGTCCATTTTCAATACGAAATTTCAATCCTCTAGAAGTACATCCAAACTACTTAGATACGGCCGGTAAATTGAAAAGTACGCATAATTATTATTATCAAATCCAAGGTCTTCTTGAAATTACAGATAGGTATTGGTGCGATTTTGTCATTTTTACTCAGAAAGGGATAAGTATAGAAAGAATTTATAGAGACAAACATTTTTGGGACACAATATTTTTAAAATTACAAGAATTTTATTATTTTTATTTATTACCACATATAACATCCCCTGGAATTTCTTTAACAGATGACGAGCGACGATGGACAGTTATTAAAGATTTACATTTTTTGGAGAATGGACTTGTAGATGATATAGATTATTACAAAATCTTAAAAAATGGACGAGGATATATTGTAGCTACATATGAAAATACTAACTGCTTGTACAAGCTACACATACAAGATTATTGTACATTGAATGGCAATAATTGATTAAATAATTATTTAATAGATTTGGTCCTGGAATTAATTAATAAAGATGAAATATTTCAGGTTATAGCGACAAACTACTCAACGACGATATTTACAGAAAATGAATATAGTGACTATTTTTTATCGATAACTCAAATTCACAAAAATTTATTAGTAATGCCAGTGTTGATGTATGGTAACCATTGGTGTTTGGCAATAGCTGATCTTACAAAAAAAACTTTCAACTTTTTTATCCTTACGGTAGCACACTGTCAAAGACTGAAAAACAGTTGAAGATTTTCTTAAATTTCATAAAGTATTATAATTCACATTATAATGAAAATATAACGCAACGATATGAATATTGGACACCTGTCGTACAAAAACATATAATTCAAAAAGACGCCCATAATTGCGGCGTATTTATTCTGTATTTCTTCCACAATATCGTCATGGAAAAGCCGCTTACTATATCTGAAAACATAAACGTTTGGAGAAAATATTTAAAGGGATTTCTTTTACAAAAGGCATCTACTATGAGCAATAAGTGTTTGTGGAGAAGGTGTTACCAAAGAAGCTTTCGAGAAATGCAGTAAGTGTTTTCGAATTATACATTTAAAGTGTTTATTATCGGTCAACGAAAATAGTTTAACAAATAATATGTGCCATCTATGTCGTGAATATTAATAACACCAGTGTTTCGTACAATACGTTAAAAGTTATATTATGGTCAATCTCAAAATACTTGTAGGGCCTTCTAAACCAATATACGTAATACTCACAATACTAATTATTATTATAGGAAAAGGCAAGTCTAGTCGTAGCAAATTAGTATTTAAATAAACTCTAAAATTAGTATACTCTCAATATTATACTGAATTATTCCGATAGGTAATATAATTACTACCAGTACACAATAATAACATTTATTATATTAAGGTATATTATCTTCAGAATACCTCTAATGTTAGTAAACTTCTCATTTAAGTTGTTATTTCCTGCTGCAAACTTTCTCTAGTCTCCCAGATGTAGTACTATAATTACTAATTTATTAAACTGGGAACGCCTTTTCTGATTTGCAAAGTGCGACACCTAAAATCTGTTTGGGCCCTTTTATTCGGTATATATAGGGTATGTTTTTAGCAAAGTTTTGTTCGAGTTCTATGTGTAGTATCCGAGCTGCAAAATTATAACTTTATTTAGGCGGGGGTGGTTTACCCGCTATGTGGAGTACGGCAACTAAAATATGTTTGGGCCCTTTTATTCGGTATATATAGGGTATGTTTTTAGCAAAGTTTTGTTCGAGTTCTATGTGTAGTATCCGAGCTGCAAAATTCTAATTTTATTTAGGCGGGGGTGGTTTACCCGCTATGTGGAGTACGGCAACTAAAATCTGTTTGGGCCCTTTTATTCGGTATATATAGGGTATGTTTTTAGCAAAGTTTTGTTCGAGTTCTATGTGTAGTATCCGAGCTGCAAAATTCTAATTTTATTTAGGCGGGGGTGGTTTACCCGCTATGTGGAGTACGGCAAGTAAAATCTGTTTGGGCCCTTTTATTCGGTATATATAGGGTATGTTGTTAGCAAAGTTTTGTTCGAGTTCTATGTGTAGTATCCGAGCTGCAAAATTCTAATTTTATTTAGGCGGGGGTAGTTTACCCGCTATGTGGAGTACGGCAACTAAAATCTGTTTGGGCCCTTTTATTCGGTATATATAGGGTATGTTGTTAGCAAAGTTTCGTTCGAGTTCTATGTGTAGTATCCGAGCTGCAAAATTCTAATTTTATTTAGGCGGGGGTAGTTTACCCGCTATGTGGAGTACGGCAACTAAAATCTGTTTGGGCTCTTTTATTCGGTATATATAGGGTATGTTGTTAGCAAAGTTTCGTTCGAGTTCTATGTGTAGTATCCGAGCTGCAAAATTCTAATTTTATTTAGGTGGGGGTAGTTTGCCCGCTATGTGGAGTACGGCAACTAAAATCTGTTTGGGCCCTTTTATTCGGTATATATAGGGTATTTTGTTAGCAAAGTTTCGTTCGAGTTCTATGTGTAGTATCCGAGCTGCAAAATTCTAATTTTATTTAGGCGGGGGTGGTTTACCCGCTATGTGGAGTACGGCAACTAAAATCTGTGTGGGCCCTTTTATTCGGTATATATAGGGTATGTTGTTAGCAAAGTTTCGTTCGAGTTCTATGTGTAGTATCCGAGCTGCAAAATTCTAATTTTATTTAGGCGGGGGTAGTTTACCCGCTATGTGGAGTACGGCAACTAAAATCTGTTTGGGCCCTTTTATTCGGTATATATAGGGTATGTTGTTAGCAAAGTTTCGTTCGAGTTCTATGTGTAGTATCCGAGCTGCAAAATTCTAATTTTATTTAGGCGGGGGTAGTTTACCCGCTATGTGGAGTACGGCAACTAAAATCTGTTTGGGCGCTTTTATTCGGTATATATAGAATATGTTGTTAGCAAAGTTTCGTTCGAGTTCTATGTGTAGTATCCGAGCTGCAAAATTCTAATTTTATTTAGGCGGGGGTAGTTTACCCGCTATGTGGAGTACGGCAAGTAAAATCTGTTTGGGCCCTTTTATTCGGTATATATAGGGTATGTTGTTAGCAAAGTTTCGTTCGAGTTCTATGTGTAGTATCCGAGCTGCAAAATTCTAATTTTATTTAGGCGGGGGTAGTTTACCCGCTATGTGGAGTACGGCAACTAAAATCTGTTTGGGCCCTTTTATTCGGTATATATAGAATATGTTGTTAGCAAAGTTTCGTTCGAGTTCTATGTGTAGTATCCGAGCTGCAAAATTCTAATTTTATTTAGGCGGGGGTAGTTTACCCGCTATGTGGAGTACGGCAAGTAAAATCTGTTTGGGCCCTTTTATTCGGTATATATAGGGTATGTTGTTAGCAAAGTTTCGTTCGAGTTCTATGTGTAGTATCCGAGCTGCAAAATTCTAATTTTATTTAGGCGGGGGTGGTTTACCCGCTATGTGGAGTACGGCAAGTAAAATCTGTTTGGGCCCTTTTATTCGGTATATATAGGGTATGTTGTTAGCAAAGTATTGTTCGAGTTCTAAGTGTAGTATCCGAGCTGCAAAATTCTAATTTTATTTAGGCGGGGGTAGTTTACCCGCTATGTGGAGTACGGCAACTAAAATCTGTTTGGGCCCTTTTATTCGGTATATATAGGGTATGTTGTTAGCAAAGTTTCGTTCGAGTTCTATGTGTAGTATCCGAGCTGCAAAATTCTAATTTTATTTAGGCGGGGGTAGTTTACCCGCTATGTGGAGTACGGCAACTAAAATCTGTTTGGGCCCTTTTATTCGGTATATATAGGGTATGTTGTTAGCAAAGTTTCGTTCGAGTTCTATGTGTAGTATCCGAGCTGCAAAATTCTAATTTTATTTAGGCGGGGGTAGTTTACCCGCTATGTGGAGTACGGCAACTTAAATCTGTTTGGGCCCTTTTATTCGGTATATATAGAATATGTTGTTAGCAAAGTTTCGTTCGAGTTCTATGTGTAGTATGCGAGCTGCAAAATTCTAATTTTATTTAGGCGGGGGTAGTTTACCCGCTATGTGGAGTACGGCAACTAAAATCTGTTTGGGCCCTTTTATTCGGTATATATAGGGTATGTTGTTAGCAAAGTTTCGTTCGAGTTCTATGTGTAGTATCCGAGCTGCAAAATTCTAATTTTATTTAGGCGGGGGTAGTTTACCCGCTATGTGGAGTACGGCAACTAAAATTTGTTTGGGCCCTTTTATTCGGTATATATAGGGTATGTTGTTAGCAAAGTTTCGTTCGAGTTCTATGTGTAGTATCCGAGCTGCAAAATTCTAATTTTATTTAGGCGGGGGTAGTTTACCCGCTATGTGGAGTACGGCAACTAAAATCTGTTTAGGCCCTTTTATTCGGTATATATAGGGTATGTTGTTAGCAAAGTTTCGTTCGAGTTCTATGTGTAGTATCCGAGCTGCAAAATTCTAATTTTATTAGGCGGGGGTAGTTTACCCGCTATGTGGAGTACGGCAAGTAAAATCTGTTTGGGCACTTTTATTCGGTATATATAGGGTATGTTGTTAGCAAAGTTTCTTTCGGGTTCTATGTGTAGCATTCGAGCTGAAAAATTATTATTTATTTTGCCCGATATGTGAAGTATTTCTCATGTGTAGCACCTAAAAAGCTTTATTCGGTTCGCAAATTGCTTAAGTGAGTTGAATGTGGTATTAGATTCATTCTCTATAATTTTTTGTATATCTATGAGCTCTTCGGCAATGTTCGTCACTTTTGGCTGCTACCTTCTGGCTGCCATCTTCACACCGGTAACCAATATTGGGAATCGACAATAATGAAATAAAAATACTGATCGTGTTCTTAAAATCCACTAACATAAGAAATAGACTGTAAATTTTAATTTTTGTCAAAGACCTTAGTTGTTGAGCCCCTATAAAACTAAATGAAAAAAAATTTTTTTTATTAAAATGTATATTTAAGAAACTATTAGTGGCAAATGGCTATTCAGCTGCACTCTATATATTCAACATTGAAAACACCCCATTAAGTAAAAATTCATTTGGTTGTACACCAAATAATAAAAAAATATGCGAAGGTAAACTCAATTTGTTCGAGAACATTAGTTATAAAATTGAACAGAATGAGGCTTGCGTCGACACCGAATTCATATTTACTCTTCGTTCCCCAACCCAGATTGAATTTTTCTCTGCCCAAAGCGTGCAAAAGAGCAAAAATCGCGCCACACAAAACTGCCTTATCTGCTGGCCCCTCGAATGTGTTCAAGATTAATCTTAAACTTTTAATCCTCTTACCTACACCTGGAAAGTTCCAGGATTATGAAGATCGTTAGTTTCTATTTAGCGTGTGTAAATCTGGCACTTAATAGCCAGCCCCTTTCCTTCCAAACTACAATTATTTTGCGTCATTTCAACTTTGGCCTCTTGAGCAAGGACTCTGGCGAAGTTTCGGTGCGAGTAATAAGTTCGCAGGCTGCAAAACACGACGCCTTCCTTCGCCTCGCGGAAAATATAAAAATGTGCCGGGCCAGATTTGTTGTGTTTAGTGCTTTTTTGTACGTTTTACAAGTGCCTGCGCAATCTTCTGGAGGCAACACAGGCTGCATATGTGTACCTTATTATCAATGTTCTGACGAATCGGGAAATATACTAACCGACGGATCCAATTTGGCTGATCTCCGGTAATATTATTTTTCCTATTTACTGTATATTTTTATGTTTATTCTTAATTAGAAATAATATTTGAAATAAAGTTTAAAGTTTCTATTGAACACTCAAATATAAATAAATCAAGGTGAGGTCGTTTAACAGTAATTTACATTCGAGTGAATATTTTATAATTTAAACTTGTCATTAACTCGGATCAACTTGTAAAAATTGTGTTTAAGTCCTTGTGTTTTTAAACTTCTTCTATATTTCTGAACATAAAGAAGATTAGCGTAAGTTTCGTAGCGCGTCATCGAGGTGTAATGATGTCAACATAATTATTACGTTTGCAAACAATTCTGAAACAACGTATTTCCTGTAGCATGTTAAATGCTAAACTGCATTTACTCTACAAATTGTGATTTAGAATGTAAATTTATATAAATTAGAGTAAACATTCTAATATTAATAACGCTCTGAGAACTAATTAAACAAAATCGTTTATTTTATCAGTAATAATGTATTAAGGGCAAATGATTTTACCAGTAAAAATGGTTTATGAAAGTATTTTGTTTTGGCAATGTCACAAGACAAACTAAATTGATCAAATTCCCGAGCCGAAGGCTAAGAAATTTGTCAAAGTTAGTTTGTCGAGGGGCATTGCCAAAAAACAACAAATCTTGAGTAAAACATTTTCCAGGCAAAATCATGAGCCCGAAATACATTTTGTGGACTATTTCCCAAATATCGGTTTATTTTGACATTTATACTTATGCACAATGACAGTTTAAATGACTTTTTTGAAATACCACCTTGATTAAGATAACATATTTAGTGGTTGCCATGGATGTAAGTGGTAAAAGGAAGTAATTTTTTGTCACTATAAAAACACGTGATTGGTTGAATTTTGAAAAATCAGGGCATTTGATTGGATAATAAGAGATGTGGGAAATATTCAGAAATAAATGCAAGCAAAATGTCGCTCTTATCAGTCAGAAATAGTTAATGTAAAACATCTGCAAACAAAGCAAACTGGAAACTCGACACAACATTGTTGCTGAAAGCAACTTTATATTATTAGCAACACAATCAGCAATATAATTAAATTAATATTAAAAACAGAAGCTACTGATATGTTAAAGAAAGTTTACTTGTTAAACAGTGTGCATGTTACATAGGGCTCTCATAAAATATAAAGATTTCAGTCAGTGTCACTAGACACACGTGTTTCACCAGAATCTTCCATAACATATATTACATCCTTTCATAATTTTTATATATTCTCCATCAAATCTTGCTTGTCTAGGGGTCTAACATTTTTCAGGTTTCCCCAACCTTTTTTTAAATAGCAATAGATATTTCCATACCTACCTCAACCCCATTATTCTTATTATAATATAATCTTGTTTCGTTTCGTTCCCCGAAATATGTTCTATTGGGTTAATAATACAGTGATATGGAGGAAGCTTTTCCACGGACCGTCCAAGCCTTTCCGCAAGTTCGTCTGCAATATACACCTGTGGAGCTGCATTTCTGAAACAAAATAATGTCTATCTCAGTCTTATCATAACAAATTCAATTTACTTGACCAAATACAATCAAACCAACTTCAAGAGTTACACTTTTACTAGCTGATTTTTAAACGTAAAGCGTAGTTAAACTCAAACTCTAAGCGCCTTCACTACTGGCGCTAGACACTACCACAGAGACCATATTTTTGGAGTACATACTATATATTTTTGATTTTATTTTACTGCGTCTAGAAAGTACCTATGTAGAATTTAAAAAAAAACAGATAAACAAACAAATTACTTTTATTGAGCCACTCTTAACGTTTAATATGAAAAACAACGTATCTTAGTTGCTAATGAATATGCCATTTAACTGCAATCATTTATTAATCCGATGGGGAATATCGGCAATAAAGTCCGATGTGTATTTCTCAGCAATAACTTAAGGGCTGGTTCGATGTGCCGCACGTGCTACTTCGATTTTCATGCTCCCCCATATATTTTCAATGCGGCTCAGGTCAGGTGAAGCTGATGGCCACGGAATGGTTGCGATCTTGTTCTTTTCTAACCAAATTCTTGTATACCCAGCCAGCAGAGGTATGGCGTCGAGCGTTATGTTGTTGTATCGCCATCCTTCAGGATAGACAATATATCTCAGTACCATTTTTTATTTATTAACGTTATATACCGCCGAATTACATAATCCTGTCAGCCTCACTAATTAGGACACTTCTGGAATGCAATTTTCGTTCAATTGTTGAAGTACAGGTTTTTTTGTTAACTATGCCATTGTCTTAATTGCCTTTGTGTTGCCTTAAAATTCGCAATAACAACTCGGAATTTGTTTATTTGAATTATGTTAGATAACTGTCAGTTAAAGCTAATTATTATATAAGTGTTTTAAACATCGCATGCCGACCATTACACATCCAAAATAAAAAAGAGAAAAATTCGACATAGTTTCTAAACGTACAATGGCGGACAATAAATTTAGGCCGGCCTGTCATTCGCTTGGCACTGTTTATGTTGGTGGCACTGTAAGTCTATGTCAAATTCGAGGTTAGCAGGTTAGATTTTCCGTCAGTTTTGACACAGACCGACGCAAAACCTAACCTGCTAACCTCGAATTTGAGGTAGACTTACAGTGCCACCAACATAAACAGTGGCAAGCTAATGACAGGCCGGTCTAAATTTATTGTCCGCCATTGTACTATACATTCTCGAAGACAGTACGTTTGGGTGGAGTAAAAAAATGTTTTTTAACTTTTAGTTGGCAGTTTTAAGTTTGTAAAACGACTATTTAATAACACGATGTCATTAGCCACGTCGTTAGTAGCCACGTGGTTAAAATTTTTAGCCTCACCAAATTACGACCAGTTACTATGACGATTTTTTTTCTTATCAAGGCCAACCTGTTGTTGGAGTAATCCTAATTCACACTTACAATATTTTTTATATTTACCCTGTGTTCTATATTCTATCGCATATAAAACATTGTACAATACACAAGCGTAAAGCATCTTTAGTCACTCGCGGGGTTAAAAATGCTCGTTACACTCGCATTTGAACTCTGCCCCATTCGTGACTGAATACTAGGTTTACGCAGTTGTAGCGTAAATAACTATTATTTCTAAACTTAATACGACCAACAAAGAAGCCTTATGTACTACTTTTTTAGGGTTACATTGAATTACATGTATCTTATAATATACCTAGTTTACATACTGCAGAGCTGCTTCGATACAACTCATCTTCACTTTAGTTTCAAGGTAGGCCAGAAAAACCCTACTAAAAAATCTTGATTGCAAAATTATGTAAGACAGTTTGTGTTAGCTTTTGTAAACATGGCGACATATTTATTTAATATCAAAGCAACCTTGTCACAATACTGTCAATCTCAGTCAATCGAAAGTGTTATTCTGTATTTTTTCATAAGCCAATTTCATACAGCTTAAAAATCCCTAAAATCGGCGATAAAACTTGTCCCACATACTTTTGCATAGAATAGTAGGTACTATTGTCCAAGGACGATCTGACGTCATCTTAACATTCGTATAGGTCAAACTGATTAACTGCGTGCATCACTATAACAACCAGTTTCATGCAAATGATAATCGTCAACAACTCCAGTAGTCAAAACCACGTTTATTTGTAAAAATTCTCTAAAAACTGTTTTTAATACGAGTAGTATATTGTTTTACTAGGATTAAAAGTGGCAGTTCGTTTGACAAGCAATGTTGTTGTCAAAAATTGCAAGTCGCTAACGTTCCTACTTAAACCAGCCATACTTGTTCAGTAAAACATCACTGTTCTAAATTTGTTGCATAATATACCTACTATTTACGGTACTACATGTGTGTTAAATATTACAAATAATCCACGAGAGAAAAGTTGAGCCCTCCAGGAATTCAGGCCGAGAGGAGTCTTTTCCCAAGTGAATTATTTGTAATATCACACTGGTGCAACACAAAATTTTATCCCACAACTCAACAAATGGCTAAAGAACATAATGTTTTTATTGACAACAGTTGAAAGTCATAGTGACAATTTAGAAAGTACTGAGAAAATCGTGTCATATGTTTGGTATTACTGAAATGTATTGTCAGTCTTTGTCAAATTCGAGGTTAGTAGTTTTGTTTGTTATTTGACACAGGCTGACGCAAAACTTAACCTGCAAATCTCGAATTTAAAATAACTACAGCGTTTTAAATAAAATAAAACCCTAGAGTTTTGTGGCTATAAATAAAACTCTATGGTTTTTCTGACTATAAAACTTTAGGGGTTTATGGCCTACATAATGCAACTGATATCAGTGTAATTATGCCTCTATGTGAGTTGTGGATAAAAGTACATTTCTATTTTTATGTATTAGTATGACGGTATTTCAATATGCTTTTTAGTCAAAATTAGAACTAGAAGGAGCTTGATTCAACTTCAATTGTTGCTAACTTTTTATTATTATGCAATGTGTTTTACTTTACAGGGAAGCATCCCTATATTTTCTTTGTTTTTGAAGGGAACGATTTGAATTTTTTATTAGTTGTATAACTCACCAAGAGGGATCTATCTATTCATGTCGCAAAAGACGTTATTAGCCTGGCCTACTACGATCAAGAACATGGGTCACATTGTCAATATTTTGCATCGCGGTAGAGTTACAGCAAAAAGTTATTAAGAAAAGTTGTTTAGAATCAAAGAATACCCCAGATACTGATTTTTGTTTAATAATTCGAGTTACAGAATACAAACACAAAATGATTTAGGTAGTAGCATCAAAATCGGTTTTAAATAGCATGATTAAACGAGCACTTTGCACAGAAATAGATTGGAAGAAACAGTCCCGTCATCGAGTGGCCCGCTAGGTCACAAGACTTAACACCACTTGATTTTTACTTATAGGAACTCTTAGAATAAAGTTTCTAAAGTGAGACTCCAAAATCGAGATGAACTTTGTGACAGAATTAGGCAAGCTTGCCAATAAATTAATGGACGAGAGTTAATAAAAGTATCAAGAAACAATAAGAAACGTATCGAGAATGCATTTGAACTGACTGCAATCTGGTAGAAAGGGACTATATTTAAAACTGATTTTGATGCTACTACCTAAATCATTTTGTGGTTGTATTCTGTAAGTCGAATTATTAAACAAAAATCGGTATCTGGAGTATCCTTTTGATTCTAAAAAATTTTTTGTAATAACTTTTTGCTGTAACTCGAAGGCGATGCACCATATTGACTAGGTGGCCCATGTTCTTGATCGTAGTAGGCCAGGCTAATAGCATCTTTTGCGCTCAAGTACATGAATAGATGCCTCTTCGTGAGTTGTATAACTAATAAAAAATTCAAATAGATTCATACAAAAACAAAGAAAATACAAGGGTGCTTCCATATAAAGTGAAACACACTGTATGTTGTTTGCAGGTTACGAATAATGTCAATGCAACGTTAGTGTCACTGTCTTCTCTCCGCTTCTATTTTCTTTCGTTAGTAGAAATATTCCAAATTTCGCCAAAATATGGTAAACAATTAAACAAATATTATCTTTTTTTCAAATTTATTATCAATATCAATACGGTGCAATCAAATTAAGAAAAATTTTATTACGCACAAAAGGGCTGAAATGAAAGTTTCCATATTATTTACCACGACCGCAAGCACAACTTCACGCCCGACGAGCGGTAAAGCAATTTGCGGGCGATAAAATAAAAACGCGGGCGGTAAAGTAACTTTGCTGCCGACATATTACTTTACCGTCCGGCACCTTAACAGTGGTAACAATTTTGGCATTAAAAAAACTTTAATTTATTTTAAGTGTTTGTTTCATGCAGTTGTGCATAAATCGTTGTACGTACCTCAGGCCGGAAGTAGATAGAATAAAGGCCCTCCTCCGACGGGCTTCAAATTTTGGCTGCGGACGTAATCTTACTCCTCCGACCTTCTATACGTAAATAAATATTCTAGGTATAAGTCATACTTATAACATTGACAATTTTGAGAAGTAAGAAGAAAGAAAAAATGGATTCAAGAAAATATAATATTTATTATGCAATAGTAATTAAATTAAGAATCGTCAATATTTACAATAATAAAAATTTTCTTCAAACGGCAGTAAAATATGGCATTATACTGCTGGATTGATGATCCTAAAACTGTTACTTTATTGCCAAGTGGCAGATAATATTATCTGCCGCTCGTCAGCGGCAGATAATATTATCTGCCGCTAACGAGATCAAGTAGTTTTCTTCGAATTTTGTTCACAAAGTTGTAAATAATTTGTTATAAAAACGTTTGAAGAAAAAATACTATATGTTATTCGGAGCAAAAGTATCTTTATGTGGCTCGGCTGTACTTATCTGCCTCGCAAGCTCGGCAGATAACCCGTTCAGCCTCGCCACATAAGATATAACTTTTGCTCCTAATAACATAATATACTATTATCTGCAATTCACCTTTTTTAATTGAGCAATTGTTATAAATATTTACAGAAAATGGCAAGTTTTGTGGAACATTAATATGTTGTTCGACTTTTTGGCCACTTGCCTTTTTGAAGTATTTTTCAAGAATGATTGCAGCTTCATAAACCTGAAAATATTAATATTTTGTCTATTTGGTACCGATTTCAACATAGAATATGTTTTCCATAAAATTGAGCTTCTATAGCTCTGGGTTTTTTAAGTAAGCAATTACGACATTTTCTATTACAGCTCTCATTTTCTTCTTGGAATACCAAGTAGTCAACTTATCATATCTTTTTTCGTATGCCTCTTTTGATTTCGTTGTCAATAACTCAAGAATTGCAGCTTCCCATATTTCCCTTAACTCAGGTGGAGTCAAAGGGGCTACAATTCTAATTCAGACATTGTTCCTATAACAATCACTTTAACACAATCAAAATTATTAATTTCAAACGTATATGAATATTTATTAAGAATACACCCAAAAATGACCAAGCAACAGTTTTATGTAGAGGTTTCAAACGCCACAAAATACGGAGTACGCACCATTGAGAAAATTATAAGAATTCAACCCAGGAACGAAAAATTCATATACCCTAAGAAACGTGTAAACTCCCACCTCGTAACCAACCCTCAAGAGTTTCTTATTGGGGATTGGAGAAATATAATTTACAATTTTCATTTGGTGGAAAAGGTGCGCGTATCTTTACCTCTTTAAAAAAAAAACTTTATCAAGGTTTTGGCGGGGCAGGGTCTCTTTAGAGTTTTAGAAATATTTTAAATAATTTAGGTTTTAAGGGGAAAAATCGGGAGACAATCGTTAGGTTTTAATTGAAAAAATGGATGTACATAAATTCAAATTACACATGTGCAAATACTTGGAGCGATGCGATGGTTCCAATACACGGTCTAACTAAAGCATAAAATTGACAAAGGTTCGCGTATAATTATTGTTCATGCTGGGGGTGAAATGGGTTTTATGAAAAATGGTTTATTAATAGTTAGAGCAGGATAACAAACTGATGTCTACCACGAGAGCATGAATGCTAAAAACTATGAAAAATAAATAAGAAATAATCGAATTCCCAACTTACTAGAAAATTATGTGATAGTGTTAGATAACGCGTCTTATCATAATATTCAAATGAATGCTCCTCTTAAGGCTTCCTTTTAGTTAGAAAAAATATCTGCTTGAAATTTGTAGCAACGCCTTAAGGTCTGGACACACATTCCCGGACCGTGCCAGGGCGGAGGACTGCCGGGTGACGGCCGTCACTCGGTGAATGAATTGCACAGTGAAATTAAATGCATCTGTTCACACATCACCGTGCCATGTCCGGGCGCCGTCACCGGACCGGGCCCGGATGCATTTTGGCACAATGCACCACGTTTTGGTCAATGGAAGATATTCTAGCTCTCTGATTGGTTGTGACCGAACGGTGGTGCATTTTGACAATCCCAACTGAAACGTGGTACATTCTGCCCCGGCAAATGGGTTTAGTTAGCTTTACAATATAAAGTGTAACCATTCAAATATTAACCGACTTCAAAAAAGTACATTATGCTGTATTTGAATACGCACTAAATAAACAACCGTTCGTGACAAAATAGGTATTAAAAAATTCTACTTTTTTATATGTTTTATGGTATGACATTGCAATTGCATATCCAAGTTGAATGCGTGGCAATATACTAAAAAATATATTCTAAAACCAAATATTATTCCCTTAGGTAGATACTATAACATAGGCATATATGTTTAATAAAATATTAATGACCTGCTCCATGCAATTTAGCATTGGTTTTCTGCATATACCTTCGTAAGCCAATTGTCGCTTTATTTTGGTAGTATTACGTGACTCGTTGTCGCTGCATGGTTGACGTCCGTATGGTAACCTTCTGCTACCCCTCGTAACACCAGTTTTTCTTTTAGCTATTGCTGTAGATTGGGCAGTAGACAAGTATTGCTACTCCAGATCTTTATCTTAATGTGATATTGGTTCCAAAGGTACTTAAATAGGTATCCAATCTTAATATTTGCTCTATCGTTTCCGAACGTTTTAGGCATCTGTTGGTAATTAACTGATTTGACCCAAAATTTTGATGTTTCGTTGTAAACCATGCAATTAGTAGCAGTAAAGTTGTCATCATCATTGGTTGAGCGACGAGATATATTAACTGCACCTTCTTCATGCAAGTCACTACATTCGTATTATTGTTATTAGAGTTTTTTGTTATGGGTGCATAAAATTCTTTGTAGTTAGCTTTTTCGCCTAGCGCTAGTACTGCCATGTTATATCGATCATTAGCAGTAGCTTTATTTATATAAAAAAAGAATATCATTTGTTGAGGTTAGCTTTGAAAATCCTGTTATCGACTTATCACATTCTTTAATGGTTTTCACTTCAGCGTAAAAGGTTTTCATGTTGTATCACTTTAATAGAATATTTAAATGTCTCAGGCCCATTATACGGCAAAGTTTGTTGCATTATAATGAGGAAAAACTATTAGGGAACACTACACAGAAATTAACAGATCAGTTTTACTAGACAGCATCGCATGGGCATTTGAGGAGGCGAAGAGCTCGGAAAAATGTACCACGTTTCAGTTTAGATTGCCAAAATGCACCGCTGTTCGGTCACAACCAATCAGAGAGCTAGAACATCTTCCATTGACTGAAACGTGGTGCATTGTGCCAAAATGCGCCCGGGCCGGGTGATAATAGTTTTGCTTACTTTTTGACGGTGACGGTCCGGTCTCGGTGGTAGATTAGATCTGCTTTCACACAAATTTTAGCGTTTGGAAAATACTTAGTGGGTGTATTTTGATCGCAGCATTTGAAAACTTTATAATTGATTGTTTATACGTATACGGCGTGAATATAGACATAGAACGACTGCTAGAAGAGGTTCGAAAATTTACGGTACTCTATAAGCTATAACAAAGCTAATGAAAAGTACAGAAATGCAGAGTACAAGGACAGAGTTTGGAAGAAAATTGAGACAATATTCCCGTATATTTTTAACCGATCACGTCAAATATTTCGAAGCAGACTGACAAAACTTCCGAGTCCCACTGTCCGGAACACGGCGGGCACACGGACATGTGTGGTTTCTAGATGAACGGGCCGAGATATAACCGGGTGACGGCCGTGCCAGGGTCGGAGGACGGCAGGGTGATGGCCGTCACCCGGTGAATCAATTGCACAGTGAATCTAAATGCATCTGTTCACACATCACCGTGCCATGTTCGGGGGCCGTTACCGAACCGGGCCCGTTCCGGGTGATAATAGTTTTGCTTACTTTTTGACGGTGACGGTCCGGTCTCGATGGTAGATTAGATCTGCTTTCACACAAGTTTTAGGGTTTAGAAAATACTTAGTGGGTGTATTTTGATCGCAGCATTTGAAAACTTTATAATTCATTGTTTATATACGGCGTGAATATAGACATAGAACGACTGATAGAGAAGATTTGAAAGTTTACGGTACTCTATAAGCCAGTGGCGTAACTATGGGGGGGGGGGTGATATGGGTGTCGAAATACCCCCCAGAGGCTTCAGGAATAACTAAAATTCGTCTTAAATAAAAAATCTAAAATTATATTTTAGGTATAATAATTGAATATCAATTATTACATTCGGAATTCGGACTCGACCATTGTTAAAATCCGATCTCAACGATCCTCCTTCGGAAGTGATTGCTGAGTTCAAATTGCCAAAATGTACAAAATCTTTCATATAAGACAGCAATGGATGCGCTAGCTACGTGCAATAAGGACATGTTTCCAAGCATATTCAAATTGCTGCAAATTCTTGCAACGATTTCTGTGTGAACTGCAACAGCTGAAAGATCATTCTCCACCTTAAAAATAATTAAGACTTACCTCCGAAATACAACAACAATGGATTGGCAATGCTCTCCATTTACAGAGAACTGCAGGTGAAGGTAGATGAAATTATAAACGAGTTAGCAAAAAAAAACCAAGAGAACTTGAATTACTACTATAAGTTGTATTGCAATTGTAATGATTTTATTGGTTATAATGTTATAAATAAACAGTATAGTTGCTTTCATTTCTAAAGGACTTGCAGTAGGCCGTGATTTAACTAATTTTCTACAGTCAAACTAGCATTTAACATTTTCATAGGTTATAGAGTTATTGCAAGGACATGCATTATCTTCGAATTTTGTTTTGCAAGCAAGCTGTAATATAACTCTTTCTCGTGATGTTATTACAATTAATATCAAACCACAAAGTGTAAGTCAAATTGTAATAGCTCTCTTTTTTGAGCACTATTACATATCAAATTAAATATACCCTTTTTATAATTATCAAAAAGAAGCACTATCAGGTATAGCTCACTTATGTACTTACCCTACTTCTTAGTAGACTAGTAATTGACGTATCTCATAAATCAATTTGACATTTAAAATTATGCCATGCGACTATTTTTTGGAACCTCGACTAGTCAGTTTTACAAGCAATGGGACTCATAAATCCCAGCTGAATGGGTTAATCTTTAACTAACAACTGTATCTTGAAGTTAAAGGCTGAATTACTTTTAAAATATAATAACTATTTGACTTTATGAATCAAATACACGTTTCAGGTACTGTTACGATACTTTTGGAGCGACCCTCGTACTAGTAAACTTTTGCTAGTTGAATTTTTTGCTTTGAGTCTCATTAGGTGGCTTTTGGAATTTTTGCATGCTTTAAATTAGTTCTGGTTAGCGCTGCCCTAATTTTAAATTCTCTCCTATAATTATCAAGCAGTTTGGTAAGCAACTCTTCGAATAATTACTCATATTTTACAAATTAAATTTATTTTGGTTATATTCCTACAGATATTTGTGTATGGCGCTTAGGCAACCCTTATTGCAATTATTCTGCGCTATTCTATTTGTTGCTAGATAAAGGATATCTCTTCTTGCAGTCATACTTTTCAGGCTGTTTTTTTCGCATCTTCTGGCCCAAAAATTTTGGAAAGTTTTGATAACTGGTAACTGGTGGATTTCTGAGTTTCTTTCCCATTCTAAACTTGGTGCAGGCTGCTAGTGCCTCGGCCGTGTGCTTAAATTTATGAGCTAATTAGTGTAGCTCTGCTCCGTTTCGATTCCTTGGAGGATCTACAAATCACATGTGCCCTTAAGACGTTCGTATTTGATTTGGTTGTACTTACGTCATTCGCAATTGCGGATTCGTCTGAGGCCAGCATTGTTCTTGCACTTTCTTCTGGCTCAGTTCCAGCGTGAGGTAAGATAAGACCCGTTTCTTCTTACTTGGAACTCATTTGGGCGTTATAGCCATCTCCTGCTTGATGCAATTTTTCTGTGGGATGCCATCTCCTGTCGGATGCCAGTCATCGCTACAGCCAAATTTACTTGGGAGAGTTTGGACGCTTCCTGCGAGAGATTAAACTTCTCCCGGAAGGAGCTTAGCATTCCCCGTTCGGCTGCACTCTGCGGGCATCCAGTCCGTCGATTTGGGCTCCTGTAACTCTCGAGTTGTCAGGGAATTTCGCAACGCCTGTAGGCTACGCTAGAGAGTGTAGCACCGCACTCACCTGCAACGTATCCATCGCTTCCTCGGCCCGCTCGGCCTTCCGCTGCGTCTGCCGAGGCCCCCGCTGCTCCAGCTTTCTTCGACCCCCTCAAGCCAACAGACAGGTTAGGATTCGCCATGTCTTTTTTTTTCTACAGGCAAGAGACTGATATAGTTATTACTCACTGCGCCTGGTGTACTTTATAGGTAGTTAGTAGTGTCGTTGGTAGCTAGGGCATGTGTGATATTTCTAGCATAGCAATGCTTTGTATAGTTAGATGATAGGGAATGTTTTTGTATAGGTCAGATATGTTGATATGATAGGGCTTTTGCAAATTTCGAGCGACTATTTTGTGCAGTGTAGTGAACCCTATTGAATCATTAATCGAGCTTACCCGAGTCAGTGAGGACAGTCCTGCAGCTTAATCGTGTGGGAGCTTTCGGTTTTGAATTAGCCCCGAGCCACGGCTTCCCTGCGGAACCTACGAATTACAGAATAGTTAGCTTTCATGTTGCTGCCTAGCTTTCATTTATGTGTAGCTTGGCAAATTAATGTCAGACGTTAGATCCACTTACCAGAGCCCTGTTTAGGAGGTTCCGCTGCTGAGGACTCCGGTCCCGCCGGTAGCCGCGCCCCGTCGAGCCCTCCTGTAACCTGCAGGTTAGGTCTTTTGCTCAATTATTTCAGTTTTAAGGTCGTACTTACAGTTCGTTCGTCGCCATTTGCGTGTCGGCCGCTTGACATCTGACGTTTTGTTTCGTGCTGATAGTGGCTAGAGAAGCGTCGTCGGTAGCCGTTTGCTTCACTTTGGAGTCGCCGCGAACTCATTAACTATTTTGTCGGAACACTTTTCGCGGTGTTTGTAGTTTAAGTTCATGTCGCCGCCGGTAGGCTCATTGTCAATTCCGCGTTGTTGTAATTTATTTGCGAGACTCTACGTAGGTACAAGTTTGCCGAGGGATTATTCAAGCGATTGCCTTAGCGTTCATAAATGTACTTGATGTATTTCCACTGAGAAAACCACCCTGCTTTTATATGGTCATAAAGCCTGGTTGTTTTTGACCCCTAGACATTTTGAATACTTACTTTAGGATATTTTTGAGCTGATACTCGGGGTTTCGCATCAGCTGTACGCTTGCATAACCCGGCTCTGCTACATCCTGCCTCACAGGGTACCTCCAGTCTATTTTTTTTTTGCGTAATTTAATACTCGCTACGCTGCTTTTAAGCCCCGCGTTATTTCATGCTCTCGCGGAATGTCGGCACCTGAGTAGGGAATTTGATTGGTTTATGCCGTGCCCTCAATGTTTTAATGTGTTAGCCTATTCACAGATTATAGTCATTACTGCTCGTGGGCTACTGTTTGTTTGATATACATATATTTATAATTATTACTGCATGTCGCCTACTGTGTGGTTTTTTTGTTTTTGTTAGAAATATACATATATTCATATTTATTGCCACGTATTGCCTATGTTACTTGCATCTATTTTTGCATACTGCCTGCTGTGATTTTGGTTCTATACTTATATGTTTGCTATGCACTATAGTACCCACCAATATTGAAATAAAGCTGTGATATACTCATTGGTTGTTGGTTTGTTTATTTTTGATCTGCTGGAAATTGTCCTTACCTTGTGATCGGTCCGGCACAAGGATTAGATCTACGTCGAGGACCTGGCGCCCTCTCCTATTTTTTTCTCTTATTATTCTCTTTCAGCATAGCTGGAACCCTGCGACCCTCGCGGCGAGCTAGCCCAACTAGGCCGATAATTACCAGCCGGCAAAATAACCAATACAACTTTCCCCAAAAGGTAAGGCCGACCGTCGATCTTCCCTTACAGTACTTCAGTTTGTTAGTAGCACATTGAAGTTTGATCTGACATTACAAAATAAAATACAAATTGTCAAAAACGATTTAATCGAATGTTAAATATGTTCAAACTTGATTTATATGAAAATTCTAAAATAACCTAATTCCAAGAAGTAAATTTCAAAATAGAATTGTCAAAAAACGTCAAGTACTCCAATCACTATTAATTTTAGAAAAATAATTCTAAATTAATTGCTAAATACAATTACAATTATCTGAATGATTTGCCGCACCAAACTTGCTGTATAACTTCTTATTATTTTGTAAGAAATGAGTAGATGCCATTTTCCGGTTCTGAAACCTCCCCCAACCACTTTTTCAAGGTTGAGGTCGTAGTAGAGGCAAGTGGATGGTTCTGAAACCTCCCCCACCACTTTTTCAAGGTCGAGGTTACGGCCTCCCCTTACTAGGCGCACTCCTTCCCCTGACGAGTCGGCCGTCAAGGTCATTTACTCGGATTGCAAAGCACGTGAACTTCAAGGCCAACGTTACTCCTCAGGACCTCAAGGTCAGTCACTGGCATTGCAAGGTACGTGGACTTCAAGGCCAACGTTACTCCTGCGGCTCTCAAGGCCATTTACTCGGATTGCAAAACACGTGAACTTCAAGGCCAACGTTACCCTAATATCACTCAGATTAGTCTAAAACCTCCTCCACAACCTACCCTTTAGTGCAAGGTCAAGGCCATAAGCACTCGGACAACCTCAATAAGTTCAATGAAAGAGACACATTTTTAAAAGGTTTTATTTTCAGCAATACATAAATCCGTACTACATTATGGTACACAAACAAAAAATATTCTTATTCTGCGAGTCGAAGATGTCCTCCAGCTCCGGGCAATTACAACCGCATACCTCTTCTATCGTACGTAATGTCTCCCATAAACACAGCTGCTTGTCGTCAGTATGCAGCACTAGAATAAATAATTAGGTATTATAGTAACAACATATTAAGAAATACGCCACACAAACACGCATAAAGAATGTGAATTGTTAGTTGTTCGCAGATGTAGTAACGCAATTATTTGTTACTCTTCCTTAAGTACAAAATAAAAGAAATAAAGGCAACTAATATTTTCCACGATTACACAGCTCTGAATCTTCTCGACAAAACAAATATGTTTGTACCAGATTTATGTGAGCATGACATTTACAAATAATGTTTATAACTACCTTATTATGCCAGGATCCGGTCGATGGTTTCCCACAGCTCCGGGCAATTACAACCGCATACCTCTTCTATCGTACGTAATGTCTCCCATATACACAGCTGCTTGTCGTCCGTATGGAGCACTAGAATAAATAATTAGGTATTATAGTACCAACATATTAACAGATACGCCACACAAACACGCATAAAGAATGTGAATTATTAGTTGTTTGTAGATGTAGTAACGCAACTATTTGTTACTCTTCCTTAAGTACAAAACCAAAGAAATAAAGGCAACTAATATTTCCCACGATTACAGCTCTGAATTTCCTCGACAAAACAAATACCAGATTTATGTAAGCATGACAAATAATATTTACCTTATTCTTCCACGTTTCCGCTCTAATATGTTCTTCACCCGGTATCCAATACATACAAACTGCAGTCTGAAAGAAGCAGCTTACAAGGTCAACATGTTCCGCGGCGTGCACACCTCTCGCTAGCAAGCGACATTCCTGTTCGACTGCAAACAGAAAGCCGTGCTATATTTAACGTTACCAAAGAGCGGATTCTTATGCAAATACCTTTTTGTAGATTTAGCTTTAGGAAAATTAATAAATAAGCGCGAATCAAACATTTTCACGTCTACTGACATGTATTTTATTTTGCCTATAATGCCTATTTTATTAGTTTACTGCCTATTTTTAGCTTTACCGCCTAAAATTTGCCTAATTCAAGAAAGAATAATAAAAAATAAGCTAGTCTTGTCTACATTACATCGAATTTTAAAGTTTTAGCTGACAGTATCACTAAGTTACAGAGTTTAGGCTTAACTTTAATTGATTTCTTCCAGAATTTGGAGGAAGTCGAAGGCTCTTTAAAACATATGAATGTAGTAGACAAACTGAAGTCTGCATTAAATAAAAATCCTGATATAGAAGTATTAAGAAAGATATCTAAAGTACTTAATGGTGAAAAAAAGAAGTTGACTTTTTACAGAAAGCAATTGAGAACAAGTATTAGTTACTTATTTTGCAGGCCAAATCTAACATATTTAGCGTTACCAAAGAGAGGATTTTTAGGCAAATGCCTTTTGTAGATTTAGCTTTGGAGAAATTAATAAATAAACGCGAATCAAACATTTTCACGTCTATTGACATGTATTTTATTTTGCCTATAATATCTATTTTATTAGTTTACTGCCTATTTTCAGTTTTACCGCATAAAATGTGCATAATTCAGGAAAAAAATAAGCTAGTCTTGTCTACATTACTTCGAATTTTAAAGTTTTAGCTGACAGTATCACTAAGTTACAGAGTGTAGGCCTAACTTTAATTGATTTCTTCCAGATTTTGGAGGAAGTCGAAGGCTTTTTAAAACATGAATGTAGCAGACAAACTGAAGTCTGCATTAAATAAAGATCCTGATATAGGAGTATTAAGAAAGATATAGGCGTATTAAGAAAGATATCTAAAGAAGTTGATTTTTTTTTACTTTGAACGTTAGCAAATCCTGAAGAGTAAAGTTGTGCACTTGTATTTTAAAAACGGATATAGTTGTCAAGGAACTGGTATCCATTTTACGCCACGTCACGTTGTGGACTCCGTCATTGGAAGCAAGATACGCGGAACTGCACCGTGGTGGTTGAAGGACGTAGAGAATCCCATCATGAACTGCAGCGAGAGCAACCAAAAATTGTATTGGTAGCATGTTCAACACGTCGATGGCAACTAGTGAATGGTTCGGTGAAGGAACAGCTTAAGTAGCGTCACCGCGAATAGGGTGAACCGCAGTTTGTATCACTTATGACAACTGCAAGATTTTGTCGCGTTGGCTGCACCCGGTTTATTGTTACCTGCTACATCCACTCCGGAGGGCGTATTCATCTCGACGATTAATTTAAAAGTTGTAGCTAGAATTTCGTCCATGGTTTGGAAATGCTTCTTCACTTTGGCAACTTTGCAGGTGGGTGACCATCGGAGGTGTTCAGATAAGGGTGTGTCATGATCTTCCCAACCAGAAATTTGAATTCCACAGTAAAAACACTGTACACAATCTAAAGTGTCGTTGATGCGAAAGAGACCAGCGTCTGCAAGCGATTTAGGAGATTGACTTCGGCTCCAATTGCTAAAGGTTCGTAGCCGTGTGGAGTAACTCGCAAACTACGGAAATCTAGGTTCTGAGCACATTATGGTGGCAATGGTAACAACAGACTAACAGCGTACGTGTGTATGAAAACTTTATATAGTACAAGGGAAGGTCACAAAGAATTAAAAACACAGAAATAGTTTTATAAATATTTATTTTCAAATAGTTATCTCCAACTATACTTATGTATGCAACCTCGCCGTCGTGTAGCCGCGACAGGAAGCTCTCCAACGGACGATAGACGTGGGTCAACCACCAGTGAGCTGTCGATCCGTCAAGAGTGGTAGGGTGCGTCCTGAAAGTGGTAGTCTCCGCGAGACCTTCCCCGAAGAGGTTGTAGGTGTACTCCACCGTGATTACCGCTTGGAGGGTTCGCTGAGGCGACGTTGGAGGGCACGCAGCCAAAAATCTCCGGAAGTGGCGGTAGAAGTGGTCAGCACCCGGAAACGTCGTAGCTGCTGGTGGATGGCTGTTGGTGGATGTTGAAAGCTGTCGATGCATAATTCTGGCGATGCTGCTGGTTGTAGTAGCACGCATTTAGCTTAATAAAGGAAAGCAGTCAAGGACGACCTGCCACCACCAACAGCAATGCTGAAGGATGTGTATAAATAAAGATGGAGGTTACTTCTCCCACCACTCAGACTTCAAGGTTATTCCTCCGGCCACTCGGTCCTCAAAGCCATTCACTCGGATTCTAAGGTCAAGATTTCTTCTCCCAACCAGTAGGACGTCAAGGTTTCTCCTCCACCACTCAGACTTCAAGAGATGTAACGTTAAGAAGTGAAATAAAAGCGGAAAGAAAAGACGTGAGACTAGTAGTAGCACTTCAACAACCTATAGAAATGGAAGCATTATATAAATCTATCGAAATAGTTCAGAGTCAGAAAGGAGCGGAGGTCTCTAGTGATGTGTGTATAAAGCCTAAACCACTGTTGTGTCCAGCACTCCTATGTAGTAGGACGTACAAATTAAATAAGTCAAGTTCGAAGTGTGTGAGTGTAGGATTTGAGTGGAGTCCACAATTTACTCCAGTTATTGTAATACGGGGTATCAAAAACGACTGGGTGCAGTTGGATGAGCGGGAGTGGACTGCTCTATTTGCAAATCAAGGCGTGATTGCCAACTACTTCTATTCGGTCGACGGTCAGTGGCCAGCTGTAGAAATAGGAAGGAAGAGGATTGTATTCCAAGCGATTCAGACCAGGAAAATATTAAAATTAGAGGAAGTGGGCTTGTCAGAGGTGTGCTTAGCGAAGAAAACTGTAGAAGAGCTGTGGCGCTTGCAGAAACTCGTGGAACTGCGATTCGCACAATTAAAAGCGTTGAACTTTGAGAGTTTCTACAAAGAAATAGTTAAGGGTGTGGCAAACTTTTCTGGGGACTGTTTAGTCAATGTAAAGGCTGTAGTAGATCAGCTGGAGGAGAACTCTGAAAATACTGCGTGTATGGTGGAAGTGCTAACGTTCGCGAGTTCTATGGTAAAGTGCGACATCGAAGTGGAAGCACTGAGTCGTCAATTGGCAGTGTAGTCATGTGGATGAAGTATAGAGAAGCTGCTCGACCGGCTGCAAGAGACGTACCTAGTGCGGTTGAACGATTAGTGAGTTCGTTAAAGGATTTAGCTTTCGAAGCGTCGCACGAAGTCGTATATGGGTTAGGACGTTCCGGATTCAGTGACGAAGAGTTGTATAAACAGGAAAAAAAGTACAAAATGGTGCAGCTGTTGGTCGACTATTTCTAGATGGAGCCATAAATAAAGGCCTCCTTCTGGATTTAATGTTTAGTCTTGGTCTAGAGTGGCATATGTGTGAAGTAAAAGCCTTTATATAAAGGAAGGAAAATGAAGAAGAGTGTGCAGTTTGAGGACTCGAAGAATCAGGTGTACAATCTGCATACGTGGGCGTATGCGTATCAAAATGCGCGGAAAGGATTGTGGGAGCAAGAAGCTATGGACAGGTTGCGATTCCAGCGGAGGATACTTACTGTAGCTGAAGTACTGCGAGACGTCTTGTGCGCAGAACATAGGCAGACAATTTATGTAGAACGCTTTTCCACTAGTACGTAGGTGTGTAGCACATGTATATGTTGTATGCAAATAAAAACACAATAAAAATTAAAAAAAGTTGTTTTATTCCATTATGTAGTGATTATAAATATGATACACTTTAGATAAAGCGCAATAACAAATCGGTTTGGAATGATATAAACAAGCGGGTTGTGATGGGGTGAGGGCCGGTTGTTCTTCCACTTCGATGATTAGGGTGGTAGTAAAGCGGCGTAGAAAAGTTGCTTTTTCTCGGCCTTTCACATATATTTCGGTGGCACCTCGCAAAAGACGGCGCAGAATTGCAGGAAACAAATATGCTTGAGTAAATCCATCGTCCCAGTCGATGCAGTGATGATGAGTCATTAACCAACGGGCTTGTTGTTGCAAATGAGATGGCAAGGACGTGAATGGAAATGGTGACTTGAAGATATAGTGAGATACTGACGCACCGTCATATGCTGCCAATTCTTTCGGGGTAAAGTGCTTATCGGACGTCTTGAAGCCTTGAATGTCGAGAATGAGCTTCATCGTATTAGACAGAGAGCACGGTGCAGTTACGTTAACAGCCAAGATACAACTGAAGGAGTTTTGAGAAATTACAGTTGTTTAACTGCTTTTGTCAACGCGTTGTAAGTAAAAACCCGATCGTGAAGAACGAGGCAATACGCGGTTGTGTTGGCTGCCACGTTAGCGGAAGTTTCAAATTCAACTCGAAAAACGACGGCGTTTGCATGAAGGTAGTCTTTTTGTTGAGAACAATCGATCACAACAATAGGCGCTTTGTCGGCAAAGTCATGGCGGGAGAAGAAGGGCTCATCGACTTTGTTATAATAAGATGATTGAAACTTGGAATACATGTCGTATAATGTTGCATAATGATTGAGTGCATAATTGTTATGTAAATTGTCGTATGGAAATCGTTCGGTGTTCAGAAAAACTCGGAAATTGGTAAGACCAACTTTATCGAAATTAGCATTGTCCTTACTGATTAGCCCCGAACGACCTGATTGAAACCCTACGATGACGTATCTGGGGGTTTGTAATTTTGTGCTTGTAGCGACAGCGTGAGAATGTTGAGTCACAGCATAAACACCAGGTATGATATGAAGCTGCCAGCTGCGAAATGCTACTTGTGTGTCAATATTTTTATCGATGTATTTGGTTAGGGCTAATTCTTGGGCAAAACCGGGAGTGATATGAGGAACCTTCCAGTATAGTTTGTCAATCGTAACTTTAGCCGTTTCTTCTGCGGTAGCACTGAATACGGCGTCGGCATCGGTATTGCTGCGAATTAATACAAGTTCTTGAGGATGTTAAGTATTACTTTTCCATAATCTTCGGGGAATCCTAACAGCATTCTCAAAGGTATGCAGGCACTGAAGTTTCCTTCTTGATCGGTAATGGGGGGATCGCCAGCGGCAAACCAACCTGCATTTTAAAGCTTTTTAACGTCAGACGCACTGTAGGACACATATCCCTTAAGAGTAGCCGTAATACCAGGTTTGGTGACAGAGTCGACAACGACGCCATTTATTTCGTATCGAATTTCGCTAAATAAGTGAGCCAAACCATTGTTAAGGAATTTAGCCGTCGTAACTTCACCGTTTTCCTTCCGCAACTTTCCCTCTAGGTACAGATAGCTCAGGCCGGGAAGAGTTGACATATCTTCGGGAATTCGAATTCGAATTTCATCGTTATAGTCAAAACGGTTTGTATACGGTTGATGTGTGTGCAATTGATTGCTGATGATGGAAGTGTCGACGAGGACTCGCTCTCCAATATTTCAAATACTCATTTTACTATTGTAAAGCCCAAGGATTGCAAGAAGTCTCTGTTTACCATAGTTAGCTGCGTGGTGGACGAAGCCGTACTGATTTTACGAGTGTGTGGGCGACGATTCTTATAGGAAGTGAAGCAGGGGCGGTACGGACAAGCGGTGAATCGAAAACCCATTACAGTTTCTTTAAATGTAATGTTACCGTGACGGTCTCCTTACTAAAACTGACGGGATTATCCGATTAGTCTAGTATTTTAATAGTTAAGTTAGTGATCTGTTTCGTGCTGATCGGTAGATAGATGACTGCGTTAGGGGTTTCCCCTATTTTGTACCCGGGCGGTACTATGGGGAAGAATTGGTGAATGATATGGCCAGGCTTACCATTTTTATATGAACCAACAGAAATGTTGCACTGAATAAGAATGGAGTTGATGTTCAAAATTTTCGTAACATGTTCAGCTGTGTGCCACCTATCGGCAGCATAAACTTTTTTCTCAAAGCCTAACATGTCCCTGATAGTATCGTCACTTTGAAAGTCGATTGCAGAGGTGGATTTTATTTCTGTTTTTAAAGTGCTGTTGTTTCCACGTAGGAGTACCTGTTTAGCACCTACATCAGAATCGAGTTGGTTATGTAAAAACTCTGCAATGTCCGTAATTTCATATGCTCCCTCCGGTATAATAATAGGAGGTTCTCCAACAAGATGAAATTTATTGTTGGGAGGTTTAACGTTGGAAATAGTATAGTAGGTTTCGAAACTTAACAATCCCAAGACGTATTCGCTACCGTCGTCTAAAAAAATGGAAGGGTCAAAATTAGCAGTAAGAACAGATGAATCGCCCGTAAGAGTGAATATACTGGACATGATGGAGCGCGACACTTAAACTGACGACAAAAGCGGTTTCGCATAGTTATATAAGAATTTGAGACACAAATATCCGCATGTGTATGACGTGAGTTCTTGATATCTATTAGAGTTGTACATAATTGTGTTGTTGCTGCCGTTGCTGCGAAAGTAGTTCACTAATTCGGGAGGAGGTTGTAAGCGACCTATGCTATCGAAATACAGAACAAATCGGTCAGCTTTAACGTAAGCTGTCCAATGCGTGCCAGGTCCAACATCATCGTCTAAGTTAGTAACACCACATTCTCGTTTACGAATCTTGTCGGGTAGGGCATCCCGCATAAATATTCCAATAAAATTTGGAATTTCTAAGCGTCTAACGTACTGTGCAATATCGATGTTTGTCAACGCGCTGGGCGGTAGCTTCAACGGTAGTTTTTTGACTGATACGGTCGCAGATATAACCCTTTTCCACGAGCAATGGATTCCATAGCTTTGTTATGTCGCTCCTTTTCCTGGAGATCCTTTTTAGCAGCCTTTGAGTTTCCTCCCGCTTTAGCAACTGCTGCAGCACAACCTCCGAGGGACCCTAATGCTCCTAATGCAGCAAGTATGGGAACAAGCGGTAATATACCTCCTCTCTTGGGAACAGGTACTACTCTAGACCGAAGCCGGTGTTTCCTTCGCGATTTAGAACAAAGAGCGCCTCCATACCGGACAGAGACACTCCTCCCAATACGTTTAGACCTAGTTCGCTTCAGAGATACTCCCCTACCAACTTTCGCCTGCATAACACCGGCAATAGGTTGTGTACGCCTTCGTTTTCGGGAGACTCTCACACCAGCAGTGGGTTGTGTACGCTTCCGTTTCCGAGATACTCCCGCACCAAATTTTTGCGCAATACCGGCAATAGGTAGTGTACGCCTTCGTTTCCGGGGGACTCCCATACCAACAATGGATTCTGTACGCTTCCGTTTCCGGGAAACTCCCATGCCGGGTTTGGTTTTCCCTTTTATAATCTCCGTAACCACAAGGGCTGCAGCTCTTTCCCCAAGAGTAGAGTCTTTTGCTTTAACACGTTCCCAGGCTTTTTGTGCCAGAACCTTATCCGCAGCGTGACGTTTCGAAAGATCGCTAGATTGTGAGTATGCGATGTCGTGTTGTTTACAGGCCTCGTCCAGAGGATTCCTTCCTCGATCGCCTTGAGAAAGCCGCTTGTTTAGGCGGGTACCCGGTCCGCAAAATTTGTAACCTGGTATATGTAATTCCAAGGGCAATTTATCAATAAGGGTATTCAACAAACCGCGACCTTTCCGTGTGATGGTTCGACGACCACTACGAGTTTTACGCCTAGCACAACTCATCTTAAACAAACGCTCGTCGAAGAGCGACTGACAGTGTGAAGTGCAAAGGAGTAGATATATATACTCTCTGCAGCACGGTGGGAAGTCAGTTTCTCCCCGTCCGAAAACGATGGAAAACGTCAAAATTGTTAAACAAAAATGTTCGTTGCCTGTGGTAAATCATACAGTAAATTCCATGTCAGAGGGGTACAGACGGCACAGTGCTTTACTGGGTAGTGGATGTAAAAGGGGTTTGATCGTGGGTCGATCCGGCAGTGGGAAAACGAATGTGATGATCAGTTTATTAGAGCATCCCAATGGATTGCGCTTCGAAAACGTTTATTTATATTCCAAAACTCTAGATCAACCTAAATATAATTACCTGAGGACACTATTGCAACCTTTGAAACAAATTGGACTTTTCGAATACTGCGACGGTTGTGAAGTTATTAAGCCGCATGAAGCGAAAGAAAATTCTGTTATGGTATTTGACGACGTAGCGTGCGATACTCAAAGCATAATTAGAGATTATTTTAGTTTCGGGCGTCATCGAAATATAGATTGTTTTTACCTTTGTCAGACTTACTCATCAATCCCAAAACAACTCGTACGAGATAATGCAAATATCATAATCATATTCCGACAAGACTACACCAATCTTAAACACATCTACGATGATCATGTAAACACAGACATGTCATTCGACAAGTTTAAGAACTTGTGTTCGTACTGTTGTATCAACGATCATGGATTTTTGGTTCTCGACAACGAAAGCGAAATCAACGCCGGTCGTTATAGAAAAGGGTTCGACAGTTATTTCACTATATAGACATGTACCACTGGTGTAGAATTAGCAGTCTATGAACAACAAGCGTAATAGCAACATGGACAAACGGTTAGTAAGCGATCTTATTAAAGCTAGAAAGGCTGTCAGGCGGAAATATGAAACTTTAAAAGCAGATATCGCCGAATCGCGGACGGCTCTTGCCGAACAATTTAAGCCAATTTTCCAACCACTTACGGAATTGCTAGCATCCATCAAGCAAGAAGGTGCTGTAGGACCCATGCTGAAAACCATCAAACGCCGAGTGTCTACACCATCTTTTCTACCCCGTACGAGAAATGGCAATACCCCCGTACGAGCGTGAACCCCCGACATTGCCATTCCCGGACCGTCTACTTCGGCGTTGGTAACATCCACACCTAGATTTCTTGACAGAGAAATATTATAATTATGAGAGTCTACCGGATGAGGAGCAACAGGTGGAAGCTGAAGAAGAGGCGGAAATTGAAAGTTCGGTAGCAGATGCTAGGGAAACCGTGCGACAAATGATGGAACCAGAAGTTCTAGGAGAATACCTGGAACAGTTTTCAGGGTTAGCTAGAAAATATATCGAGGGAATGATACGAGATACAGAGAGCAAATACGATCTCCACTATGGAGTTCGATGGAACATAGACACTGATAAGTTTTCAATTGGGAATAAGCAGTTTACCTTTGAGGGCCAGAACATGGTTATTACAGACCACGGCAATAGAATAGTATACAAAGGCACTCCTGGCTTTTACAAATTAATGTTCTTAAAAAAACCGATGATTTATACAACCAAAGATCTTGACAATTACCATGACATAGTGAACCGGTCCGCCGCAAATCGTAAGAACTACTCGTACGATCCAACCCAAGGGATAAGCGGCAACGCCGGCACGAAATATATAAAAGTAGTACGCCCCCTGGCTACGTCCTCCGGCATTAGACAAACTACCAGAGCCGCATCGAGGGTGCCGCCTACCGGTAGGGGATTATTAACAGTAACCAATAAAAAAGTGGAATTTGTTCCTTGGAAAGATCCAAATTCATTAGTGGATCGTCTGCGCATATTACTAGCCTCTCAGGTAGCTGGGCACACCGGCCATTCCAACGAAATCGTAAGCATCGCCCAAGCTCTACGAGATGCAAAAATAATTCACTAAGGCGAGTACAAAAGCAGAGTACCTATTGAATTACGATCAGAAGGTGTTAGACGATAGAGTAATGCCCATAGACAAATTTGGACGCCACTACCCATAGCGCGCGATACGGTTCTCATCGCAAACATATCTTTATAAAAGTTCAAAATGTAAACCAACTCCATATAGAAGTACCACTGCTGCTAGTGGGGCGTGGTTATGATGAAAGCGGATATTCAAAAAATTTCGGTAATAAGGAGTACATTTTTCCGTTAACGATCGGTGAGATCATAAGTGTTCAATTCAACTGACCTTTGGTAGTATCACACATCAACGGCATCGAAGACGACACGCTTGTCGGTAAGACATTGCGGCGAGGAGATAAACTGCAATTCGAATCCATAAACACTAAGTTATACGTGCAACTGCTGCTTAAATGTCCCATAGCAGTCGATACAGCAACATTCAACAATGAGTCCTAAGGAGGATCTAGTTGCAGAACTTCACAAACCAGCGCGAAAAAATTTCAAGAGACGAAGAGTGATTCTCAAAGGATTGCATGATTTACTACAAGCAGATTTGGTAGAGATGCAACCATATGCACGAAGCAATAAAGGTTATCGATACATTTTAGTTGTTATTAACGCTTTTTCTAAATACTTGTGGGCTCTTTCGGTCAAACGGAAAACGGGAAAAGACGTAACAACTGCTATGCGAAAAGTTCTTGCCAGTATGAAGGTGTCTCTTAAAAACTTACAAACCGATTTGGGAAAAGAATTTTATAACACCGATTTTCAAACATTGATGCGACGGTACAAGATAAATTACTACAGCACGTATTCAACTATGAAAAGCAGAATTGTGGAAAGATGTAACCGCACCCTGAAGAACATGATGTGGAAACAGTTCAGTTTGCAAGGGTCCTTCAAATGGTTAGACATTCTACCCAAACTCTTAACGAAATATATCACAACGAGGCATAGCGCAACAGGTATGAAGCCGGCTGAAGTTAATCTTACAAATGCCAAACGTCGGTTACACACCGTGTACAGCCACACAAAAACTGTAGATCCGAAACCTCAAAAGTTTCATAAAGGAGACTATGTACGCATTAGCAAATATCGTTCGATATTTAGCAAGGGGTATACACCCAGCTGGAGTAACGAAATATTCAAAATAACCACAGTGCGACTTACAAACCCTACCACCTACAGACTCATGGATCAGGAAGGGCAGGAAATCAAAGGTGGATTTTACGAACACGAACTACAGAAAACCAAACACTCGGACATTTACCTGGTAGAAAAGGTGTTGAAGAAGAAAGGTAACCAGCTTTACGTAAAGTGGTTGGGATTCGATAACCGTCATAATTCCTGGATAACCACAACCAATCTTGTGTAATTGACTGCTATTGTGCTTATACGTTGTAAATAAAAAACTGTTTTTCATACTCGCATTTATTATTTGTACTGCTTACTACAATAACATACGTATAGAGAGGAAACAAAAAAACTGTTTTCCATACTCGCATTTATTACTTGTACTGCTTACTACAATAACATACGAAGAGTTCGATTAAGGTATGGTAAACGCAAAGCAATACATACACATCTGTATATATATATATATTCATCGTTTCCCACATACGACGATGCGAGTTTTAGCGGGAAATAAAATCGTTGTATGGGCTAATAGACATAATAAATGGTAGTTGTGAGCTGTCGGTAAAACAGTTGTTTAACTTGCATGAACCGAGCCAAAAATAATGGCGGGATGTAGTATTAAAAGCATTGAAAATCTTAGTTTTAAGTTTATTCATGAAATATGTGGAAAATGTTACTACAAATTGTTTATACATAACTAACAGGTGTTAAATATTATAAAATTTGTTATGTGAAGTGCAGAACTACATGAATGAATGAATTAATTTAGTCTCAACTCCCTCCCCCCTTTGTTTAATATATGTCACAATATGTATGTTGTCACAAAATTCGTTTTTTGGCAATTTTTGTTAATTTAAGGTTTAAAATTAATGATGCATAGGTAATGTTAGACAAATTATTATTGAAGAAACGTGTTTATCAACTTGTACAGGGTCCACCAACCTATTTTAAGTAGGTCTCACTAGTTCGTGGACCCTGCATTATTCATAAAACTTTTACAGCTTCTAATCACAGTTTCACCATTGAATTAATAACAAATTCGCCAACTATAATTACCATTGCTTAAAGTTAAGTAATTTTAAAGCTCCAAGTATTAGATGATTAAAATGTTCCAGATTTTATATAAAAATCAGTTGTATCCTTTTTATTCTAATAAATTTGAGTATTCCCTTCAACTAGATGCACTTCTCACAATTTCAAAGTGCTCTAACCCCTTAATTATTAAACAAATAACAAATACTATTGAAATCTCTCGAGTAGCATAATATACCAATTATTCAGAAAAAAACCAATATCAGCACATCGTATTAATAAATATCTAGATATAATGAAACAAGTAAATCCATTTTTATATTTTATTTAGTAAGCCATTTCCTATTTACATTCAAATACAAAATATAACAAAAGTACACTTCAACGTATTTTTACTTATAATCTAAAATATTACATGGAACACCTTTGGCAATGTTTACAATGGAAATATTAAAATACAGTGAAGAAACCATATAATTTAAATGGTAAAAAGTACACACATGCATTTTTAATTATCCAAACTAAAATCTAACAAAATCATATTTTAAAAGTGATACAATAAGAAAATAGCAATTTAAAAAAATAACAAAACTGCTAATCGTGTTGAAAACTTTTTGTTAAATAACAGAAACGCATTTGGTAAAAATAATGGTCAGCCAAAAAACCAAAAGCAATAGTTAGTTACCAGTTGACAATTTCTAAAAAATATCTTAAAAAACATAATACCTTCATTAGATTAGCAGGCAAGTAGAATTGAAGTTCTATAGTAGTAATTTATGATACAAGCGCGTAAAGCTACTCTTTCGGCACGAATGGAGTAGAATTAAAACGCGAGTGAGGACTTTCAAAACATGTTGTACAGGTTGTTTTTTTTCGTTGATATTATAGGGTACATACTAAAGGGTAAGAAATACAAAAAAACTAGTATACATGTCGTGTCCTCTTTTTTAGTGGTTAGGTTAATGGCATAATCAGAACTACGCTAACTAGATTTGTTTAGGAAATACAGGCTGTATTTTGTAATCTCTTGTAACTTCGTAATTAGCGGAATTACAAAAAAAATTGTAAATATAAAAAACATGCAACGTTTTACGTAGAATCCAACGGTGTACTTGAAAAAATTATAAGGGTGGGTATTTTTGAGATATTTTGAAAATTATCATTTTTTTAATGGGACACCCTATATCTGGGTAGCTCATAAAATTACATTGTTTTTTACCATTGCAACGATATATAATACTTATTATTCTATTTTATCCTAAATAGCGAAAATACCAAAAAAACCCAAAATAATACGATCTTTTTAGTTGGCCATGGATTGAATCGTAATTGTTTTTGGTAATGACATTTCAACGTTTTTTTCGAAATAGGAAAGTGTCAACAAGCGAAAAAAGATTTTTGTAGATGTGGTATAAAACTCCAATTTTTTCTAATTCATAATTAATATGGGACAAATATTCTTTTTTTTTCAAATCATAATTATGCAAAATTTTGATTTTAAGATATTCTTGCTTACGATTTTAGAATATTATAAAACTAGTATTAACTGTCATTAAAACAAAAACTTAATTGTTTTGGGTTTTTTGGTATTTTCGCTATTTACAATAAAATAAAATATTAAGCATTATATATCGTTGCAATGGTAAAAAGAAATGTAATTTTATGAGCTATCCAGATACAGATCTTATTAAAAAATGATAATTTTATAAATGTCTCAAAAATCAAAACCCTTATAATTTTTTTAAGTACGCCGCTGGATCTACGTAAAAACTCGCATGTTTTTTGTATTTACAATTTTTTTTGTAACTCCGCTAATTAAGAAGTTACAAGAGATTACAAAAAACAGCAGATTTTGAGAATCACTCTGTATTTCCTAAACAAATCTAGTTAGCGTAGTTCTGATTACGCCATTAAACTAACCACTAAAAAAGAGGACGAGACACGTATACTACTTTTTTTGTATCTCTTAACCTTTAGTATGTACACTATAATATCAACGAAAAAAAAACACCCTGTACACGTAGTTTTTTTGGATAGTGATCTCTTGGTCGAAATTTAGTCGAAAAGGACTTCGGAATTGACAACCGTCAAATTGACATTTCAATAAAATAGTAAAAAAAGCGTACTTTTTTTCACGATTTTTGCATTAAAAAAAGTGGAACTTTCAATACGATTTTTCGTTAAAAAAAAACGACTTTAACGATCACTATGCAAAAAAGACCTTTTACACACTATTGCATACTAGATTTCTTCTACAACCGAACATTTCACTTTTTTTATCATACGTAACCCAAAATACATCTTACTTTTACGCTCCAAGGTTTGTAAAGAATTTTTTATGTACTGCGTTTTAAAAATTGACACGTTACAAACTAACTAACGTGTTCAAAGTATCTACTTTAGACACGGTTGTAGAAAAAATCAGTTTACAAACATAAAAACATGATTTAGTAACTAACAGATAATAAACCACAAATAATGCAATAATTTAAAAATAGCAATATCGGTAAACCAAAATAAAACAACTTTCAAATAATAATGACCATGTGGATTACGAACGCTTGTTGTTTCGTATGATGTTGCACACGGCCGTTTTTATAACAGTCGAGGTTTCACACTGCAAAGAGGGGTACTGCAAGTTGGCTTCTCGTATCTCCGGGAACGATGGCACTTTTCGCAGTCGTATGGCATCTCTAAAAGGGGTTTTTAATGCCATTAAAGACTTCGGAGTGCAAAGTACCGTTATCAGTCGAACCTACAAATGTTTAAAGCTGTTAATAACATAAGTATTTAAGTAAGTAGTTATGGCTATGGAATAGTTCCTAATTTCTGAATGAAACTATAAGTCACTTAAAAATCAAATGTTAAACTTGACATAGTATAGTATAACATTGTTGCATTCATAAATTAGGAACTATTCCATAGCCATGCTAGATGACATAATTTTTAATGGATACCTATTGGAACACATTTAGTCATTAAAAAATTCTGCATCCAAAAATTCGAAATTTCTAGTTTAATTTTTAAATACGTTCAAATGTCTAAAAAGCACGTTTTGCAGTAAATTTCACTACGCGGTGATACTACTTCTCAAGAGGTCCAGAGCATTAAGTAGATTACTATTATTACACACAACTGTCACATGATAGATATCATCCAATCAGAACCATGCATTTTTTTTAAATCGACCAATCCCAAACTGATTACCTGATAAGCTGCCTAGGGAAACCGTTAAACTTCCTAGTGCTAATTATCGACCCCGTAGATGGTGTGATAATTAGAAATAGAAATGCAAGTAACAAGCAATTTGAGTTTTTTGGCATTATTAGATCAATTTTAAATCATAATTTGTATAGGCATTAGCAGCCGGTCTTATAAAGGCCACTAATCTGACGTTAACTTTAATTCGCTGTTAAAATAAACAAAAGCGCATCAAAATTTGTTTACTAATGAATAAAATGTCATAAGCACTGACGTTTTGATGCGCTTTTGTTTCTTTTAACAGCGAATTAAAGTTAATGTCAGATTAGTGGTTTTTATAAGACCGGCAGTAGGTGTAATAATACATAGTAATTAATATAACAAGGGCGAGACATACTTACCGATAATTTTGCATACGCCAAGGGTCGAGTGCTGGTTGCAATGAAAATTGTCCCGAGGGCAATTTTCTAAGGGCACCCAGCACGATGATTCTTGGCACGGGCAAAATTATATGCAAGTGTGTCACCCGCGGTTATATTTTGAAGATTATTACACAAAACGCGTATACGAATTATGATTTAAAATTGATCTAATAATGCCAAAAAACTCAAATTGCTTGTTACTTGCATTTCTATTTCTAATTATCACACCATCTACGGGGTCGATAATTAGCACTAAGGAGCTCATCAGGAAATCAGTTCGAGATCGGTCGATTTTAAAAAAATGCATGGTTCTCATTGTATATTTGTCATGCGACAGCTGTGTGTAATAATCTTCAAAATATAAACGCAGGCGACACACTCACATATAATTTTGCCCGTGCCAAGAGTCATCGTGTTAGTTTCCCTTAGAAAACTGCCCTCGGGACAGTTTCCATTGCAACCAGCACTCGACCCTTCGCGTGTGCAAAAGTATCAGTAGTATGTCTAGCCCTTGTTATATTACTATTGATTAGAAACGTTATTAATAAGATAATAAAATAATTAAATTATAGTACATACATCTGGTTTTAAATTTCCATAATCGATGTGATTCCTCAAATTAGCTCGAATACAATTTGAAGGTCCTCCGTCGTTGCGTTCTCTTGTTCTTCTGTCCAATCATCAAAGGTTATTTTCTGGTGTTTTTGGCGACACGTATCGACTACGGCGGGCTAAAGAAAGATATTCCATTAGCGAATGTACAATTTATTAGTAGGTTAACAAGTACGAAGAAATGAACACGTATGTGGCTCTTACCCTTTATTTTTTGTTTCTTTCGGTGTGACACATTGGGATGGAAAAATGACGATTTACTTGAAACGCTGGAACCCTTCGGAACAGAAACTCTATTTCAAACTACATAGGGATTCAACTGCAACTTACTGGTTGATGGTCCATGTCTCTTTGTCCGAAGAGATTTTAAAACTTCTTGACGAACTTGATGACCTGCAAAAAGAAAACGTTAAATATACAGCTTCAGTTCGATATCAATAAATAAAAATTTAAAGAATTTTGCAAATACTACGTAGACGTAGCAGTCTGTGTTGATATATGATCAAAAATTAATCTTATCTAGTATGGCTATGAAAGAACAAATTGCTGCCTTTAAAACTGGGTCAACTATATTTTACTTTTAGGTTAGAGAAGATGAAGTGTCTATCCGATCGGCGCAGGCTTATTTGTTGGACAATTACACGACTTACGTGCGAATTTGTTTATTTAGTAACTAATTTAAAAAACAATTTTAGCGGTAATTAAAAAAAAAAATTAAATAATTGCTGATAATATTGTAAGTAAAACTTGTACACAACCTATCTTGTAAAATTGTTTCGTTAAGAAGATATGGCTACTAAAGTTCACACTAGAAATGTTTTTTCTCCAGTGTCAACTTCTTAATGGGTTCATATACAGTTTTTTACTAAACATTAGGGATCGACTGATACAGGTGTTTTGGTTGATACCGATATATACCTAATTCAGCCAATATGGCCGATACCGATTATCGGTTGATCCCAACTAAAAATAGTGTTAGAAATCATCTGTCGAAGCTTGTGCCCAACCTTATAAATCACCCTGTGTAGTGTTCCAAAAAAACAATTTTGACCGGATACTGTATAAGCATCACTTTTCTTTATTGAAATAAAAAACTAACAAACAACGGGAATAGACTGGCAGAAATTCCCCCTAATTTTCAAAAACTAAGTATAACTTTTTGCCGCTTAACTTTTTTGATTGAATCACTTTAAATATTTTATTGCAAGATTGTACAGCATTTTACTTTAATGTAGTAACCCTATGAATTTTTAAATCGACAATTCGATATATACTAGAAGATACTCCAGTAAGTTACTTTTTCTCAATAATACGTAGTATGTTTCAGGATTTTTCATTCAATGATCAAACTTAGAAATACGTCAATGTTATATAAAATATTAATATGTATTTTTCAACCGTAGAATCACGAGTGCTCAACTCTTGTTGGAAAGATTACAATTTTATAAACAATTGATTACTTAAATTAAACAAGAAGAAATTGACGTAAAGACATGAACGCTTAACGTTGAGGGTTCTTTTCCTAAGGGTTTAACCGAGTTTAATTGCTTTCTAGCAATCATAGCAAATAAAAAAAACCAAATCTGCTTAGACAAGTGTTTTGCACGAACGATCTTTGATTGAAGAATTAACTGAATAAATTATAGAGAAAAGTCAATACGTCAAATTTTACGTTTTTCAAAATGCCCAAGCATCGTGGTTAAATGTGAACAAATTAAGCTACTGCCGTAGACCTCTTTCGTTTGATACATTCCAGAAATTATCCAACCCAGTAGGGTTTTCTGTAAAACTGGCAGATTCTTGCCCAGGCTAATTTGGCCGATACACAATAGTTCATAGAAATGACCATCGCCGATTAACATGTCTACGGGCAAGAATTTATTAAAAGTAGTATCAGCTAATCCGATGTTTTTGAGTACGTTGAAATTTGATCGATCAAACGACACGAGAGGTAAATTTTCAGTAATTTTTAAAATAACTAAAGAGTTCATATTTATATTAAAATTACTGTGTAATGATGCTATCTGAATGTTACTACTGGAATTACACTGCGAAGCTTTAGAATTTAGTCCAACTACTGTAGTAGCAACCGTTTGTCTTTTTAATTGCAATTTATTTGCCAAATCTTCGGTAATGAAATTAGCGTGGGATGCAGAATCTAGTACTGCCCTAGCATTGTGCCAGTTATTGTTAATATCTGTGACTTTAACCCATAGTCCAGTTACATTAGACGGAAAACCGCAGCATCTGCCGAAAAAATCCAAGTGAACTGAAATTTTGCATACACCTTTATTTTGACATTAGAAATAATTGCTGCGTTCGGAAAGGTACCTCCGACAGCTCCGTTTCCGAAATAAGTTTTTCGCAAATATCTCGCTTTCTATGGGTCGTATGACTGTTTTAGTTATTACAAAAAGTGAAGGCTAGGAAATTCTCTACAAAAAATATTCTACAGGTTTTTTACGTACAACTAACCATTCAGTAAATAACACACTGTTAAGTTTTGTAGACGGGTTTTACTTCCTTTTACGATAAACGGAGTATTGGAGCGAGGGTCTGCTGGGTGACATTTCCCTTACTGTATGCAGTCTTACATCTCCGATGCCTAGATATCAAAACCATTATAAAATAGTTATTTTCATTACAAGCGTCGAAAGTAGCAAATATCGTGCGAGTGTTGATTACACAAACGAGGGCGTAGCGAAGCGAAGCCCGAGTGGATCTAAAACACGAGCACAGATATTTGCACTTTCGGGCGAGTTATGAACACTATTTTTTAGACAACCACTCAAAGGAAATTCAATTTTTAAGAATTGTTTTTATTTGGTTTTGCAAAATTGATTGTTATATTATTATTGGTACAATTGGCAAAAGCGTCTCGATGATTTGAATCACGGTCTGCTGAATTGTGTGACAAACGTCAAAGTGACGTTTGTCACACAATTAAGCAGCCCATGTTTTGAATAACTTTGTGCCGTTACGATATGACTAGTACGATATAATATCGTGCTAGTGTTTGAAATTGTCAACTTTCTGTGTTAGGCTGCTGTCGCGATAATGTTACTTTCATATATGGTCGTCTAAAAAAATATTTTACAATAAATAATTTTTTCTACATCTGCTTGGATAAAAACCTATTATCAAATTCATTTGAGTTAGTTACGCCATTATCTAACTCAGTTAGATAATGAAATCAGATCCATTTGCATTACGTAATGAAACTTATTACGTAACTCAAATTTGATTACCTAACTGAAATAGTGTTAATGAATGACATTTTTCTACTAAAATATTTTTGAAAATGACAGATCTGACATTCTCTTAATGCACTTTTCTCAATTTTGGGCAGTTGTAGATAAAAAAAATTAAAATTTATGTGTGAGAATGCATCATATCATTAATATACTTGTGTGCTTACATAACTCGTGCTACGCACTCGTTTGTAACTTACACACACGTATATTAATGATGCTCTTATCCCACTTTATAGTAAATAACTATTATTTACCACTTGTGCCAGGTTCTGTAGACACGTCAGACAGCTGTCGTCTGACAGATGGATATTGCCGTGGCACATCCTCCCTTACGATGGTTAGCTCCTCACTATTCCCCCTTGATGTAGATGGTATAGAAGCTTCGAACTGAGCTAGTATCCCTATAAATTACAAATATATACTAATCAGCAGAATGCATACATACTGAGAATTGATAACATACCCTTCACTTTTTCAGGAGTTTCATATTTCTCCTGTAAAGGGTAACAAAAGGAGTTTTCTTCTGTTGAAGTTTCATGAAACCCTAAACAGTTTTTAAGAGTTATTACACTTCAGAACTTTTGAACACAGTAGATATCTTACCTGGCAAATTTATAGTTGGCAGTTTCCCATTGCTATCAATGCACATCTCCGAAAAATGTGTTTGGCATACAACATAGGAACCTAAAATGCGTTTACCTTCTATATTGCTTAATTTCAGGTTTCCTATACGTTGCAGCCAAACGACACGCACACGTTTTTCGCTGGGAAGTGAGTACCTTGGTGTTTCTTTATTGCTACAGCCGGGTACGCAGCATTTCCTTTTTCTCAAACCACTCATTTTAAACAATTTCAAGTTTTCAAGAGTTTTATCACAAATTTAAGGAGCACACGAGTATCAACTACCTGCAGCCTTGTTTCTAAGCACAAAGAATGAGCAAAACTGGGCAAACCTCTTTGGAGCACACAAAGGATGGAATGCATTTTGCACAGATGTTTTTAACAGAATTGCAATCCACAACTGGCAATTTTATTATTTTATTAGCTGTCGTAACGGTTGGGGTCAGGCTGTCGGGGACTCCCATACCCCTCCAATCAGCATAAATTGCCAGAGAGAGAATATGCTACCTTTGTCAGACAATCCTACCTTCTGCCACGCATTACTAACAATCTGTACGAGTCTGCGTATTCCAGTGACCATAACCTGATTACACCCACAAGACAAAACAATGCCCAGTGCAAATACGTTGGAAACGAAATGCGACGTTGCCATTTAAAATTCTAGGAATAGACGGCTGACAGCAGCATGGTTGCCGGACCTTACTTTGGATTGACATGTAATGGAAAATTTGTCTTAAAAGTCGCTTTACATATAATATACCGTGCTTGTGTAAAGTCTGGAACTATCCAAATAGAACTTTTATCAAATGTTTTTGAAAGAAATCCTTGGACACGTCAATTTTTATTTTAAATAAGACATATTTTATTGAAATTATAACTTTTAGATTGTCTTCTGTTTTGAGTTATGAGCGTATTTATGATAAAATCAATCGTCGCATGTATGTTACATCATGACTGGAGGAAGGCGTGACAGATTTGGCTCATTTTTGTTGTTGTGTTTCTAATTGCCAGAACAAGGTTTGTATGAAAGAAAATTTTGGGGAAGTCCACCGGAAAAGTCGGAAAATTCGAAAAATCAAAAAGATGATTTTCTATGGTATTTTTGTATGGGATTTCGAATGTTTTCGTTTTTGAAGGGCTTTTCGAAGAGAAAAATGGGAGTGGAAAACTCGGAAAATTAGGAAAAATCGATTTTTTTTCAGGATGTAAAAACCGAAATAAAACGATGGAAAAGTCATGTTTCAAAACATACACGCATAGTTTTACGTAATACTATGCCCTGGCAACGCCGGGTATGCACAGCTATGATGCATACAAGGAATAAGGAAGGATATTTCGAAATTCAAGCCCTAAATGGGTAGGGTGGCCATATGCCTTCTTTGGAAAAAGAGAACATTTTGGACCAGCTAAAAAAATAACAAAAAGATGGCATCGCAAAATTTTTATTATAAAACAAATGAAAAAAAAACAGTAATTATTTCTAAAACAATAAATAAAAAACATTGCAGTTGCGATAATAATTTTTTCTTATAAAAATCAACATCAAATTCACATATAAAATACTGTATAAGTAAAATATATAAAATATACTGCTCCACAAATGAACTGTACCACCCATAAAAATTGTATTTATTACATTACGTCATAAAATATGCATATAAAAGCTTATGTTTTATAGTATACTCATATTAAGCATATTTAATTGGACTATCCTCAAATATCAACTGAAGAATTACAAATCAGATTCATAAAATGACAAAATAATAAAATTATAAAAAAAAACATATTTCACAAAAATAAGAGAAAATTGAAAATAACATTTTATATAAGAAGATTTAAAACCGAAAACAGTCAAAATGGAGCAAAACTCTTCTCACACTAAATAAGAGAACAAAAGAGAACATTTTATTAGAAAAAAAGATAAAAGATCCGTATTAAAAAAGAGAACATGTTCTCTTTAAAAGAGATGCTCTGGCCACCCTATAAATGGGTAAAATGAGGGTTCCAATTTTGTAAGGAAAAATAATATTAAATAGACGTTTCGACTTGAAACTTCGTTGGAGTACTCATAAAAACAAATAAGCAAACCCGTATTTCGTGATTTTACAAAAATCAACCCCTTTAGGGGGTGAAATGGGGTCAATAAGCCTAAAAATCGTTATGGGTGTCGTTATTGAGGTATTTTGGGACGCTGATTGCGAAAATGGCATTTATTTTTAAGTCCAAGGCGGTGAACATGACATAAAATTAAAACTCTACCTTATAGTGGTGGAACGGGGTTTCAGAGACGAATTATTTTTGGACAGAACAGCGTTTGCCAGAGGTCCTCAAAAAATTGTACCAATTTACAAGTTTAAATTGTACCAAATTTTGAACTTTTTGTACAGACACCAAAAATTGCGTAGTTTTAATCTCAGAAGAAAAATATTAATATTTAGATTTTTCGTCCGCGTTTTAATAGGTTTAGGTTATTATTACAATAATTAAAGGAAAAAACTAAACACATTTTCGTGCGCAAGTTAAAATATCTTAATTTTAAAGCCAGGTGAATTATATATAATTCACTAGGTGGGTTTTTTGAAATTAGGAAATACATTTTCTTTGCTTTTTCCAAGTGAATTTGCAATAGTCGTCACAAAGCATTACTTTCGCTGTCAAATCAATTATGCCACCCAAACGACAAGCAATTGGTCGATCTACACTTCAAACACAAAAGCAAAGGGCATACGAGTTTCAGATACCGATGAGCAACGGGAAGAAAAACTGGAAACTATTCGAGTACGCACTGCTCAAGCGTGTCGTCGAGATATTTCGATAAATTGTATTTACGGTCCGATTTAGCTCATATTCGGAATACGTTGGTTACGTAGAGAGAAATGTTTATACAAAAAATGAACCCGGTAGGTGGCGCTGGAGTCAAGATATTTACGAAAATGTGTATTTCAAATTTACGATTCGATTTGGCTCATATTCGGAATGTACGTTGGTTACGTGAAGAGAAATGTTTATACAAAAAATAAACCCGGTAGGTGGCGCTGGAGTCAAGATATTTACGAAAATGTGTATTTACGGTCAGATTTAGCTCATATTCGGAATATACGTTGGTTACGTAGAGAAAAATGTTTATACAAAAAATGAACCCGGTAGGTGGAGCTGTAGTCAAGATATTTACGAAAATGTGTATTTAAAATTTACGATTCGATTTGGCTCATATTCGGAAAGTACGTTGGTTACGTGAAGAGAAATGTTTATACAAAAAATAAACCCGGTAGGTGGCGCTGGAGTCAAGATATTTACGAAAATGTGTATTTCAAATTTACGATTCGATTTGGCTCATATTCGGAAAGTACGTTGGTTACGTGAAGAGAAATGTTTATACACAAAATAAACCCGGTAGGTGGCGCTGGAGTCAAGATATTTACGAAAATGTGTATTTACGGTCAGATTTAGCTCATATTCGGAATATACGTTGGTTACGTAGACAGAAATGTTTATACAAAAAATGAACCCGGTAGGTGGCGCTGGAGTCAAGATATTTACGAAAATGTGTATTTACGGTCAGATTTAGCTCATATTCGGAATATACGTTGGTTACGTAGAGAGAAATGTATATACAAAAAATGAACCAGGTAGGTGGCGCTGGAGTCAAGATATTTACCAAAATGTGTATTTACGGTCCGATTTAGCTCATATTCGGAATGTACGTTGGTTACTTAGAGAGAAATGTCTATACAAAAAATGAACCCGGTAGGTGGCGCTGGAGTCAAGATATTTACCAAAATGTGTATTTACGGTCGTTAGACGTAAAACTTAATATTTTTTTTCTATCCGGGGGGTGACTTTTAATGTTTCCAAACGGTTTTAAGTTGTTCGGGGCCTTTTTGGTTACAGCTGTTTAAAATTCCACGAAGATTGGGCGTTTATTACCAAAGTTAACTTCGATATGTTACCATATTTTAAATTTAAAGCTAGGTGAATTATATATAATTCACTGGGTGCGTTTTTCGAAATTAGAAAATGGGACAAATAATTTTGTGGCATCATACATGGGTATTAAAATAATATCGCGTAATATTTTTTTAGATTGGCCTCCAGCAGCAAGTTAAGCAAAAACGTAATGTCACTTCAAATAAATTAAACCAAAAGTGTTTTGAGGCGTATCAAATCCCGTCACATATATTTTCTCATTTTATATAAGCAACCGTATTGCACTGTAGGGATGGGCGCGTGACGTGAAAACAGTCGTGTCACGTCGTGTCACGGCGTGTCACGTCGTGAACGTGACTAATATTTGAAAATCGTGACGTGAACGTGAGTGAACGTGAGTGAAAATTTTCAAGGCGTGATTCACGTTTCACGTTAATTTCACGTTAAATATTTAGCAACGAATAAAAAACTGCAGAGTGCAGCAACTTTTAAATTCATTAAATCACAAATTGTGCCAAACAAGTTACATTATGTGGCTTTATTTTTGGACCCTAATTATAAATCCTTAAAGTTCATACCTTCACATAAAAGAGAAGATTATAATGCAAATAAAACTATAGATGATAATGATGAAACACATAGCAAACGACTCAAAACTGGTACATCAGCATCAGATTTTTATCTTTCTACACTTAGAGATAGCTCTGACGATGACACATGTAATTAGGATGATGTCGAAACAGAACTAAATTAGTATGTTAAATTAAAATTCGGAAATGTAGATGACATTTTAGGATTTTGGAAAAACAGTGTAAATACGCTACTGTTAAAAAAACTTGAGAAATTTTAAACATACCGGCAAGTTCCGCTACAAGCAAAAGAGTATTTTCTACAGCTAGGCGAATTTTAGAAGAGCGCAGAATTCGACTTAACGCTGAAAATGTTGATTACATATTATTTTTAAATCAACATTTTAATGTGTAGATGAACTTATTATTCTAATAAAAGTAATGGTTTGTTTTTTATACTCGGCTAACGCTGAAAATGTTAATTACGTTTTATTATTAAACCAAAAATGTATTGTGTAGATGAACCTATTTTTAGAAAAGTCCCTAATGTTTTGTTTTGTATACTCGACTTAACACTGAAAATGTTGATTAAGTTTTATTTTTAAACCAATTTATTGTGTAGATGTGTAGTTGAACTTTTATTCTAATAAAAGTAATGTTTTTTTTTGTATACTCGCCTTAACGCTGGAAATGTTGATCCTTGTACGTAAAAGTACTTTCAAACCTACGAATTAAAAGTGTTGCCTAGCAACATAATACCTTCTGTACTCATACCAATATAGGAAACGTCAATTCCAATGACAGCTTTTAGTATTAAAAGTAATGTCTTTGAAGACAGCTGCAAGAAATATATTTGCGAGAAATTAGTTATTGTAGTAAATTTTCATTTTTTTCTTTTTATGTCAACTGTTATGATTGCAACATATCACGTAAATTATGTCAGGTGCAAAACATATTTTTAGTTCTCTTTAGGGTTTTTTCATTGGTTTTAAATTTGAACATTCTGTTCTATCTGAATTTAAATAAAAGCTGCGTGTCACGTCGTGAGTGGCGTGTCACGCCGTGAACGTGAGTGAACGTGAGCGTGAACGTGCGTGAACGTGACTGTTTAAAGCCAGCGTGAAACGTGCGTGACGTGAGCGAAAAATCACTCACGCGCCCATCTCTATTGCACTGTAGTCCATTTACTAAGGAAAAAAAGTTCTAACTTCGTTGACTCAAAACAGATTTTGATATATTTTTTTTAATTTCGGAAAAGTTTATAGAAAAGTTCCCCACGGGTGAGAAGGTGTGCTTTTTATTTTTTCAATTGTTATTAACAAGTAAGTGTTTTTTAATACAGTCTTAATTAAAAAAATTACTCTTTTATTTATTTAAACAATTGCCTGACACTTGATAACATTCATTCGGTTTTTATTTCGTATACAGGGTTTTTTTGGGTCGCTGATCTCAAATTTTGTGTTAAAATTTATCAAAAATGGAAAATAACGTCTTTAAGGTGGCAAAATAGCTTCATTTTTGAATTTTGCGCGTTGCCTCATATCTAGGGGTTTTGGACACGCTTATTATAAATATAGCATTAAGAGGTTAATTTTTATTCTGTACGAATATTATTATTATTTAATAAACATTATATTAACTAAAAGTTAAATAGATTAAATACATTTAACTATAACATATAAATTCGAACGCCTAAAAATGTATTCTACGACCTCTTTGTACAATTACCAAAATATATTACTGAACTAAACGATTTGCTAGTTGTGACCGAAGGAGGAATGTTATTACATAAAAACAAATGGCAACTTGTTCAACAGTATGGTGCAATTTTAACTAGTTATATTAATTTTATTGTACGTAATTACGAAAAAAAGCAATTGTTTTTGTCGATCATCAGAAACATCGAATAAATCCCGATGGCTCAAGACGAAAACTGCACCTGATATTCGATTGGATAGAGACAGGTTTAGTTATAGTCTCAGAGAATATAGACGTATTAGTTATATTAACAGCTTTAGCTTCCCCTGATAATGATATATATTTTTTAAAACCTGCCAAATATAAAGAAATATCTTTCTCTAAGAGCCTGTAATTTGCGATATTAAGTAAACATCTAAGAATATAAATGTTTTGAAGTCTAACGACAAGTGGTCTTTTCATATTGGAAAATGTGTGCTACTAACAATTTTACATTTAAAATTAAGGCTTAACACACACAAAGAAATTAAAGATAGACCAGCAAATGCAGCGGAATTTGCATCCTGTTGTTGGGTCACTGTTTATATATACGTCACGTCGGATGGCATTCCGTTCTTGCACAAAAGTCCCAAGGTCGCCGTGTTATTTTATATCGTATTTCTTTGTACCAAGTCGTAGGTATTAGTTTTCTTTATATTAATATTATATTATTAATTGGTTTAATTATACCTTTGTGATTTTACCGATTTGGAACTAGTTGTCCCGCAACGAAATGCTTTCCCGAAATGTCCCGATTTTCCAAGAAAATATGCTTTCACAATTTCCAGTGATTTCTGCAAATTCTGGTTCAAAATTAGTTAAAATTACCCATAAATGCAAGCCACGGATAACAGAGACTATCAAGCTTCTAATAAACTTAAAAAATAAGGCATATAATAGGTATAAACATTCCAAATCATTAGCGCATTGGAAATATTGCAAATCGATACGAAATTCTGTGACTTTAGCTACAAAGGAGAAAAAAGCGTATTTTAACTTTGTATTTGATGGCTATGATACTAAATCCATATGGAGGGAAATTAAATCTTTGTGTGTGAACAATATTAAAAGCAACAATACCATACCAGAACATTTAAGTACACCCGATTCATTAATAATTTTTTCATAAATAATGTACCAAACGTCAACAATGATAACAATAATGTATTAGATTTTTATAAAAACCACAAACTAAATGAACTCAGTGTTAATATTGCGGATATTGTCGGAATTATAAACTCGATTAAAAGTAAATCTAAAGGAATCGATGTACTTAATATTGACTTTAAAATGCGGGTTCCAATTTTGTACGGAAAAATAATATTAAATAGACGTTTCGACATGATACTTAGTACGAGTACTCCTAAAAACAAATAATCAAACACGTATTTCGTGATTTTCTGAAAAGCAACCTCTTAGAGGATGCAATGGGGTAAATAAGCCTAAAAATCGTTATGGGTGTCGTTATTGATGTTTTTTGGGACGTTGATTGCGAAAATGGCATTTATTTTTAAGTCAAAGACGGTAGACATAACATAAAATTAAAACTCTATAGTGGCGGTCACAGACCAATATTATTTTTGGGCAGAACAGCGTTTGCCGGGTCAGCTAATAACGTAATCATTGTCTCGACTACTTTTTTTGCTGCGCAGCACGAATCGGTTCGCCGCATGGCCTATTATAGATATATTGAATATGTACTACAGCACATATGACGCTCTTGGGAAGGCAAAATTACATATTATAGGTCATACAACGATCTTTGTTTTGCTGCGCAGCACGTCTTTGTGCTATATAGGCAATGGCACATATGACGCTCTTTGCTAAATTACATATTATCGGTCATACAACGCTCTTTGCTAAATTACATATAATCGGTCATACAACGCTCTTTGCTTTAACAACTCATATTGTTCCATTTAAAAAACATAGTTATCAATTGTTTTAGTACGTTTGGTGCTATAATTCGGTCATGAGGAATTTTTAGAGTCAATTGGAGTTTGTGTTGCATTTCTTGTTGGATTGCTATTGATTTTGCGTAATTCATGGCCTACTTTGACTAAAATTTTTTTTTTATTTTGAAAAATAATAAGTTCCTAAATTTAAATTTAAGAATGCTATTATAAAGCACTTTTAGTGCTGATTTCAAATATCTAAAAATATACAGGGTATTCCATTTAAAAAACCAAAGTTGTGTATCACCACGTAAAAATAGGAGGCTATGGCTTAAATTGGTTAACGTCAATTTTTAGGTTGTATACTGGCATTTAAAACAGAAGAAAGTTCTTTTCGATATCTCTATTATTAACAAAGTTACGAGCTGTCTAGCGATCTACAAACACACTGTATACTTTCGTTAATGTAGTTCGTAATATTTTCATCCCTGGATTTGGCTTTTACACTACTTTGAATATAGTTTATCTGCTGTATAATTAATTTTCTACTGTACGAACCTGAAATACAACGAAAAGCATTTTAATAATGTTTAGACCAAGTAATCGAGTATTTTGAAGATTATCTTTAATAATAAATATTCCCAACTTCTAAATCAAGTAGTTTACAATAATTTTTAGAACACCTAAAAACCAAATAAAGAGATTATTAGAAGGTAATAGGTGATCCCATAACCGCACAAACCTTTCCTATTTGTTTAAAAATTCTATTCTACTGAAATAATGCCACTACGACCTCGGTAAATACAAATAAATGTAATGTTTAAGGTAATAAAATGGTTAAATATTAAAGACATCAGAGGACAGAACTTGTAATTAATTCTTAAAACGTTTTTATTAATAGCGAATTCGGCTGACTGCGCCGATGACGTCTTGCTACGAGATTATCTTCACAAAACAGATTATGTTGCAGCCAGAGCGAGCGAAATTCACCATATAAATAACAGGTAATAGGCAACCCTCAACGAATTTTGAAATTTTCCCAGCTTGAGTATAGGCAACCTTCAACGAATTTTGATATTTTCGGAGCTGTAGTATAGGCAACCGAGGCTAACTTCGCACAAAAATCGACCACGTAGTTCTTAAGAAACGGCATTGGCGCATGCCGGTAGTGGGCGCGTTCATCGAGTCGTTGTACGTACCCTTACATGTGTAAGACTTCCGACGACGTCGTCGCAAGTCCGAAAACTCGCCGTTAGACCGGTTACATACACTAGAAAATCGTCGTATGTGGGAAACCAGGTATATATATATATATATATATATATATATAGATACAGTAATGGTACAAAGCTGAACCACCCGAGGGTATCTGTATGCACAATTCTGAACCAGCCTGACGGACCTGAACCATATATGTGGTTCAGGTAAGTTTTGCTTTAATAAAAATTTCTTTAAGCTAACATCATTATTGGTGCAGTCTCTTTCTATTAGCTTAAGACTGGCTTCTTGCGTCTGAATCGGCTTTGCCGGGTTAAAAAGCCACCAGACCGTAGAAATTGCATGATTAAAATGGCTCAGGTTTGATAGATATATGTATTTTCAAGTTCGAGTGATGTGCGCATTAGGTATTGGCGCTGTTTTGAGTTGTGTATATAGTATATACTTTACCCGATAAACCTGAACCAATAGATTTGGCAATACTGTATTTATGCTTTCGTTATTAACAGACCAAAATAATATATTAAAGGACAGATTTCATTAGGAAGGTTTTGCAGCACGAGTCCAAAGAACGAGTGTATAAATGACTTAGATTAGACTCTGATAGTTGACGAAGTATAGACGTGTTTTCTTAACTTCGGTCAGCTTCCTTTATTTTAGCTTTTAGTGAAAATGGCAGCCTAGCTGCCGAAATGCATATTTAGGTTCTACTTAAATATTTTGGTGGTAAGGGGTTATTTCTTAGTATTTAAATAACTTATGACAAGAGGTTTTTATTCTATTTTTTCTCTTTTGTGCCTTTTGAGTCCTTTCTTATAAAAAATTACATATTTTGACATTTAAAACAAATGCTGTATAAACGAACTTATTTGGGTTGGTAACACTGTAAACGAATCAAAATTATGAAAAACCGTCACATTTTCGAAAAAATATTTTCAGACAAAAATTGTTCCCCACCGCGACTTCAGCTGTAATTGCAACTACACCTCACTAAAAAATCTGTAACAAATTTGCTCTTTGAATTTATGCCTGGAGTTTACTAGGCCCAAAAGTTGAAAGTTGTTGAAAATTATTTACTAAAGTTACATTCAAAACTTGTACTGCAATCTGTAACCGAACAGAAGATGAAGCTACAAAACTAATTTAAGAAACGGATAAAATATAAGCAAATTATTTTTACGGTGGGTACACAGGCATACACCGTAGGATTAAAAATTCAGACAGGGAAGAAATTATATTTTATCCGCAGTCACAACCTCTGAAAGGTATAACATACCAGATATTTAACTCCCATTATCTACGAAAGTTTGCTCGCCAGGATTTGAAACACCCTGTATACGTAAAACGTTTTTGTGAAAGACTACATATTTCCGTAGATAGTGTCTTCTATTTCGTCAAATAAATTTAGTACAATTTCAAATGTGAGCACGATAAGGAGAGGCCATGTACCATCGCGGACAAAAAAATGGAAACATCATTGTTTTCCTAGTGTAAATGGGTATATTACCTAAGTTAAATCAACATTGCTGATATCATATTGTTTAATGCAGTTGTCAGTTGTTGTCACAAGTAAAAAGTCAAAAAATATAACCTAATATTATGTAAACCCATAATAACACTGTGTAAAATTATAAAAAAGCGTTAACTTGATTAACGCTGGTGTTTCCATTTTTTTGGCCGCGGTGGTACATTTAATGTTCAGAAGGAAATTTGTTGGAGATAACCGAAATAACTGTAAATTACTAAGAAATCAATGTTGAATTCCTTGAAATTTCATCAACTCACATCAACCTTTGGTTTATCGAGAAATTGGTAACAATGGAGGGTTTATTAAAAAAACTAATGTTAAAGATTGATATTTATTAATACACTATAATAAGTAGGTAAGTAACGTTATTAACTAACTAACATTAAGAACGATATTTATTAAAACGAGGTAAGTTAGTAACAAAGGTACATACTATAATTATATTATTATGTACAATAAACAATGACAACTAAAGGTAACCCCTTCCACCAAAATATTTAAGTAAAACCCAAATACGTGTTTGATGGGGTTTATTTAAATATTTTGGTGGAAGGGGTTACCTTTAGTTGTTATACCTATACCACCGTTTCCATTTATTCCAAGCAATGACAAATACATACGTCGAAAATAAAAGTAAGTATGTAATAAAAAGTTGAAAAAACTTCAGTGTAAATATTATACACTACCGCCTTTATTGTTGTCCACTTTTTATCTTTGAATATCTTGGGGTAAGTATCAATTAGCTCCTCAACTTCGTGCCTCTTAGGCGGTACCTTGGTTTTAATGTGCTTTGCAAAGTAAGTGGCTATGATTTTCTTATGATTGTCATCCCAAGAAATTCTCTGTTCTTGTTGTTTTACTCATTTTTGTATTTTTAAATCATCTTGCTTACTTTCACTTGCTAGTTCCGAATTTTGCATTTCAGATATATCTATAAATTCTTGATGTGGTCCATCTTCTCTAACAAGCAGCTCATCGAACGGTTCTTGGTCATTTTCCAAAGGCTCCATATCAATGTTGATGTCATCAAGTTGCATACCTTTAAATTGCTCCGCTCCCCCTTGTGACATTAGTAGGAAAAGTTTAGACACCTTTGCGGTCTGATACAAATTATCCGGCAATCTATAAAAATTATAATGTGTATTCAAAGTATGCCCCATGAAATTTGATAGCTGCTCCAATTTTTTTTTAGAAAAGTTAACTAATTGGGTCACGGTGGCAAGATGTTTCCTTAGCTTTGTTGCACTTATACTGGAGGGGTTGTCTATAACACATTTTCGCGCATACTTATATAAAAGTTTCGTTCCGTCCACACAATTATTACCAGCAGTATGGAAAATATAATCATTATTAGTAATAAAATTGTTTCAAATTTCCACTAAATAATCAAAATATGTTTTCATGTAACGTGAGAGCAGTAATGGGACCCCGCGACCTCTTATACTTCTAATCACAATACGGCTGCAGGAATTTGAAAGTATTTTCTCCGTTTCTGTAAGACAGTTCTGGAATTCGTTTTCCGCTTGGTCGTCGAAATTAACAGATTGGTATGTCTGCACTTTTAATTGCGGTACTTCTCCCAGTCTTCTTCTATTTAGTAAAATAATTTGACAATACAGTACTTCTTTAATAAGGGTATTATAAGCTGAGGAATAAGTTGCATGTAATTTTTAGATGATATACTTTTCATGGAACATTGTTTGTAAAAACTCATTCAATTTTTTTAAGTCTGATTTGAGGGGAATTAGCTCAGTTTTGTTCCATTGTTTTTCTTTTAATTTTGTTTCAACGTGGGCGGATATCTCGTTAGGCCACTGAGACTCAATAAGTGTTTCCAAAATTTTTATTCCTTTCCATTGGTCATTGGTATCAGACTGCTGTAGGAGATGAATGTAGGCTAGATCACAGCATTTCTTAAGAAGTGTACCGAAATTTATCGCTAAAGTTGGAGATTCGTACTTAGCCAGGTCGGGATGATAACAAGCCAGTTTTGAAACCCCATCAACGATAAGACTGAAATGACATGGATGCAGCACATCAATTAGCTCTTTTATAGATTCATTTTTTATCCGGCAAATTGCAACAGTTTAGCTAATCGCCTCATATTTTGCCTAACAAATCCTAAATTTTCTTTGCTTTTTCTGCCCTTTTTCATAGTTGCATACCAGAAAATCTTTTTTACCACCATATTTACATCATCAGATCGCATTCGTGGAAATAGCTCTTTCTTTAATAGCTCATCATGTTTTAAGAATGTACCCAGTAAAAGGGTGGTATGGCCATCACTTTGAGAGGTTTGTCTTCCGACTTTTTTTTAATTCTCGATTTTCAGAACAACGCTTTGTATGCCTATATAAGAACCTTTTCCTATAAAATCCAAAACAGTGTGCACAAGGAAGGTACTCTCCTGGCGATGATCCACAAGCTGCTGATACTTTCACTGGTCGAAGTGTGCCGTTTGCTCTGTTTTGGATGAAATTTCCTCGTTTCCTTAAAGTTTACAAGGATTTTTTTCTATCTTTAGAATTTGCAACAAATGATAATATACGTTGAACATCAACTTCAGCTGCATGCCAGGTAAACAAAATTTCGTTTGTAATATTGCACGGCCGCTCACGTGGGGACACCTCCAATGATAATATTGCTTATCACATCCTGCCGGCTGTGAATCATTATGAAGCATTTGTAAGATGACCTCGTTATCAAATAAATACAATTTATTTGTTGTAATGTACAATTAATTCATTTCAGAAATATCCACCTTAAAATACTGAAATCAAAATGCAGAACTTTCTGAAATCTTAATTTTGTATCTTTTCCGGCAAACCGATAAGAGTAACATAATCCTCGAGTAAATAAAAACTATAAATAACTTTGTATTAACTGTGGCAACGCTGGAATGGTTCAGAACAATTCGTTCAACTATATAAAATTGTATATTTTGGCTCAGGTTGGTGCGAAAATATACTGGATCAACATGGTGTGGTTAATATAATAATATGAGTAATTCCAACTTCTTTATTTCTATGTATATGTTACAGATTCGGTACTCCCACCCCATATATACACCCGAATATGCAATTCATTTTTTTCTATTTTTTCTACAAATAGCTGGAGCAGGATAGTATGGAATACCTAATGGTTCAGGTTTAATAGAAGGATGTATATATATATATATATATATATATATATATATATATATATATATATATATCTAACCGCTTATACGAACCCGTTTTGCTATATGCGACCGACGTTCTCAGACCAAAAGTGACGTTGTCAAACCCGTCTGCGGGTCTGTAAACGTACCTATAGTTTTTTTATGATTTTCGGGAATATTGCACCTTGAGGGACAAAGAGAACAAATATTTCGATGGGTCTGCATAGGCGGTAGGACATAGTTTTATACACAGCAGTAGTTCCGCGTTCGATAAGTTGACGGCGCTTCAGTCTTTCAATTATACACAGGAACAGCATATAAAACATAAGATGACCTATCGATGTAGTCAAACCCGAAATCTGGCATCACCGCATGGGTTTATTAAAGTAGGATTAAGGTCTCAATAATTACATACAGGACTGGCGTGCTGTTTGGTAATCATGTAAAGTACAGTCGTGTTTAAATAAAACTTCTTAGTATCATTGAACCGTTAAAAAAATGTTCTAAAATGTTACGAACATCATACTTATTCAATATCAAACCTTTTGACAGTCGGCACAAAAAATATTTAGTTGTCGATTAGAGGTTCTAAGGTATTTAGTAAATAAAATTTTCAACTGTTTATGCTGATCCTAAACGTTGATATCTGGAACATTAAAATAAAGTACTAATTATACCAGAACTTTTTGATGAAATACTAATTCTTGTTTTACTTTTAACAGCATTTATTCTTAAAAATGGTTTATTTTGTCATTTTTGTCACTTTTTAGTTACAGTTTAAATATTTACTTTAATGATCTTAATGATCTCTATTTTCAGAGGAAAAAATACATTTGTAGATAATTTTAACAGATTTTTTCTTACTGTACCGTCCCATGCTATTGTAGAAATTTTATATTATTACATGGGACCTCGGCTAAAGATTTCTGTATCGAATGCAAAACAAAGTTTCGTAAGATTGATGTCGCTGTCTTTGAGTAATCATATAGTTAAAAACATAATCGGGTACCTACATATATAAAAAAATACATAATAAAAAATACTGGGCGAATTCATATAACCTTTTCTTTTATTTGTGGGTTAAATAGAATAACTTTGAAATTATTGTTGTGTGAATCGGCTTTATCACTGAGTATTTGTGCACAAAATCTTGCTACATAGATTTTTCCTAATTCAGTAACGAAAACTCGTGTTTTTCCACATTCTGTTCGGTTAGGAAACAACAAATATAAAAACATTAGCACAAGCATATGAACTCGGTTTTTTTTTCTGATTTAACAATCAATGTTTACATTGATTGCCATAACACCACAAACTACTCGATTTTCAAAATGTCCAATAAATCCTAAAAAAGTACCGGTTCTCCATACCGCACTAGAAAAAATTGTGTGTGCAATGAGTAGAAAAAGTGTACTTTCTATAATCTGTGGGTTTCTGATATCGGCTTCGCCTGGATTAAAGATATCGACTAATCTATAGTTTGTTAGAAGCATTTAAATTGAAGATGTTTACAGATCTCGCATTGAAAATATTTTATTCAATAAATTAGTTGTCCTTAGTACAACGCGTTGAATACAAGTTTGCAGTATGAGCAAAAGCTCAAATTAACGTACGATATCAGATTTTGTCCCATTCTTTAGATTTTTCTTAATAAAGGTTGAACTACAAAAGTTTTCCCATTTTTTATTGCACATAACATTGTTAGAAAATTGTATTGTACCTACTTGAGTACTCGTATTTACATGCACTTGTATAGAATGCCAAACAGTGCAAATTCATCAAAACCATATCACTTCTTCTCTTCTCAGAAACGCTGGAGCAAAGTGCGAACTATGTTATTGCTTTGCCTTCGTAGAATTGATGCAAAACAAACGCAAAAATAAAACTGCATTCGCCCCATCGGAAATGTGCGACTCCAACCACTTGCAATATAAATAAAAATAATCTGTCTTGCATTGTTCTGAAAGTCGGACGTGGTACAATGAATCGTGGCAAATATTTGGTGGCTCTGGCGAAGCAATTGAGTTCTCCAGGTATGTAATATACTGCTAAGGTAGATGTACACCCGCGACCATGAAAATTGCCGCACCATTGATTAAAATTTTGTTCATATTTAACTTTAATGTAAACTGTATCTCAATCATTAGTGGTTATATTATAAGTCAGTAGGTAAAAACCATTATATTGCCTCCATCTAGCTTGTCAATCTCAATTATGTAATAGAATGAAAATTCGGTTAATCCAATTGTATACCCACCAGTGTACAGTCGTGTTCATTAAAGTGTTGTACTGTAGTACAGCATTTGTGCTTTGTGAATATAAATTAATTACACAAAATTCAAAAAAGTATATATACAAATATTTTGAAAGTGTTAGCATTTGTTGAGTAATAACACAACCACCAATCAACTTACAACTGTCGCTGTACAACACATTTTTGAACACTGCTGTAGGTAGATTAGGTATGTTAACGGCCATAAAAATTGCATGATTACGGGATAGACTGTTCCAATGTAAAAATCGCTTGATTTTGATTTTGTTAATTTGGCGTTTAAAACTGTGCTTTGTTTAGATAAGTCTGGTTTAAGTAACAAAAATTAAGTACATTAACATATCAAATATCAATTGCAGTTTTATAAAAAATATAAATTGAAAATGTTATGCAAATTACAATATAGGTAAGTACCTAGTGTTTGTTACGAAGTCACATTTTTTTATTTATGTCGATTTTTAACACAAGTATGGACTAATTGATTTTATTACATGAAAATTTTTCTACTGTATTTTGTACCGATAGTCACTCTATTTCGAGGACCTCCAAAAGATAATTTTATATTGTTCCGTCTAATTACCCATTTAAAAAAAACTTTATTTGACTGCAGCTAGTGCTTTTCACTGAAACAAATAATATGAGCAAGTCCAAGTTCTGTCGCGTGCGAAAACCTTGCATAATTTTCTGACAATTATTGCCCTATCTGCAGTATTTGCATAAGGCATTTCGACAACAAAATTTCACAAGTAAACAACTCTTAATCGTAAATTAAGTATTATTTTCACAGTAGGTATAAACAGATCGTAAACTAGTTTGGTTTTCATAAAGCGTTATTTCAGAACCGCCACTATTAAATTTAGAAGATCAAGGCGATAAAGAGGATACTGATTATGTTCCCAATAGTTCTAACAATGCTGATGTAAGTAAACAAAAATTTTTATTATTAGAAATGGACTACAAAATGAATGTTTTGGTCGGGTGATTATCTAACAGATTATGCCCACAGATAAGGTAGAGTATACAGGGTGATTTATAAGTAGGTGAAAAAATGGTCCCGGTGAATCCTTGAGTCAAAATAAAAAGATTAAACCAATAAAATCTTAGTACAAACCCCTGACGCCTTACAACACCTTAGAGAGCAAGAAGAGAAATAATATTTAAATTCATTACTTAAGAATGCCTTCACACAAGGGTAAATATATTTCGCACATGTGAGTATCTATTGTCGAAAAATGCATCCTTTTAACAGTAATTGAACAAATGTTGTTTTAAAATGGGCAGTCAAAAACCTGAAAATCGTCATTAAAATACGAGAAATAGACAGTGAAGTAATTAATTGTTTTACGACTTTTTGCAGTTGGCTGGGTAACAGATGAGTGACAAAAAACATCAACCGCGCCTAGAAAAGTTGACTAAAATTTTGTAATTTTACGATTTCTTGATTTCAACAAGTGAAGTTCCTTTTTATCTCTCTTGTGGTTTATTTGCCTCGCTCCCACGGGCCTCGACAACTAAGTTCCACATTCGTGATAGAATACATTGAACTTCAGTGTTTAGGTATACAAACTACTATTTAATGTTTAATAGAATTTGGCAACTAAAGAGCTTTTTTAAAAACAAAAGAGCTAATAACAAACATTGGATTCATGTATGAAATGAGTTTTCAAGCATTTTTTTTTATCGTATGGGACAAACTAAATGCCCGTTTATCTTAAAAACAAAAAGTCCAATGAAACAATGAGAGAGAACAAATTTGTAGACGAAATTGATCTATCCTAATTTCTAAAAATGTTAATGATACATGGTGAGACTCAATATTGCTGCAAAAAATATACCAGCAATAAACTGCAACAACACCTATGGATCAATTTCCAAATCATTAGGAGGGTGTACTTTATTCAACAATAGGTACTCAGATATGCCAAGTATTAACACCCTGTGTCAAGGCATTCTTGAATAATAAATTTAAATATGTATTTTTCTTCTTGACCTTCAACCTTCTACTAAGAACTAAGGTGTGTTTGTCTTAATCTTTTTATTTTCACTCAAGGTTTTATTCCTACAATTTTTCCATCTAATTATAAATAACCCTTTGTACATTATTCAACCAGATTACATTCACAATTATTACTATAACTAATTATCTCAATTTAAAATACCAAAATTAGAAACCTCGTTTATCTGAAGTTAAGCCCGGAAACGCTTCATTGAAATGTTATGCCTCCCCAAGGATGGAATGTAAACCAGTTAATAATGATAAGCCTAGCATTGCCAGAAGAACTCCTAGACAGCATTGAAAACTTCGCTTAATTTTTTTTATACTCCATTTTGTTATTGTTTCTTACGATATAGGAGGGTGGTTCTTTAGACCTTCATATTCTATTTTGTCATCTTCTATCCAAATCTGAAGTCAAAATTTAAATATTCCGGAAAAGCAAACACACATCGAACAAACAATTAATGAATTCAGATACAACGCCGTTTTACGGAGTTCGCGAAAATTAGGTTACTAATATTTTCAAATCTTCAAAAAATTAAAAACTAATATTAATTCTCTTATTTATAGAGACGTAATTTTTTAACTAAGCGTTTCCAGAAAAGGTTTTTGTTAATTTTCGTCTAAATTTGTATTTTAAGCTTTTACGGTTTCTGCTGTTATAATAAACACTACCCTAATTGTATTTTTGACGAATCTAGAATGGTTACTTTTAGGGCTTCACTTTTAAGAATGATGGTGGGCATTATTGTTCATTATGTCCAATACTGGTCTATTAAGTTTTACTTTGCCTTTAGATTTTAACAGATATTCCCGAAAGTTCGTCTTCTGAAAAGGTTTATCACTACTTAGAGAGTCTGCAGATTTCTTGTGATAATGTGAATCAACATGGTGTAAATAATTATAATGAAAAACCTAAAAGACCCAGGAACAAAAAGCTTGAAGAGGGATTTTATAAATTACATCTAGATAACGATAATGAAGACGAACCAATTTCTTTATCAGGAAGTGCAAGCTATGTTCCTAGTAACGAATCTGGAAGTACAAGCTATGTTTCTAATACCGAATCATCAACTGCAGATAATTTACTTGCAAATCGAAATGACATAAGAAGTTGTACGGGTAATAATTTATAAAAAAAATACTGACATAGGGTTGAGTACCAATGTATTGATTGCAGAAAATTTAGAACCCATCAGGAAAAATGTATTGCCTATAGGGGAAAACCTCCAAACAATCTTTAATGATGACATTTTAAACACAAATGAAATCAACTTAGATGAGACCAGCTCTCCAAATCAGACAAGCCCTATTCTGGAAACAGTCAATACAGCAGTTGTAAGTATCATACGTGCATAGTCCCTTTTTATGAACAATATATTTTTTCATTAATTTGAATTTCCATACTTGCACTGTGGTATAGTTTGTCCGTTATAATAATGTACTTGTCTCATTTATTTATACAGGTTGTAACTGGTATGAATAGAAAAATTTAGTATTAAATAGATTTTCCTGTGCTGAGCAACGAACAGAACAGAAACTTCTATTTCTCGTACCTAATTCTTGAGAAACAGGGAGACAAAGTTGAGGGCTTTGTTGTTTGAGAACCGTAGAACACTGCACATTTACAAAATTTTAGCCAACTTTTTAATTTAACGTTTAACTATGAAAATTGCTTACATTAAAAACAACTTAAATATTACAAAGCAAAGGAAAAATTAAAAACTTGTTCCATGTCGAAGTATTTGCTGTTGGTATACAACATTATAGACAGAATGTTCAACTGAATCGCAAACTGAAAACTAGTTTATCAAATCAATGACATTATTATGTCAACGCAATACAAGCCTTCAACTTTGTCTTTATGTATCTCACGAAGTTAGAGAAGCAGAAAATTATACTGTTATAATTTTTTATTCAGCACATGGAAATCTATTAGCTTAAAAAATTGTTTCTATTTATTACACCCTGTATAGGTAGATAGGTAGACATGCGGACGGACTGACGGACAAACAAACAGATCAAAATTAAAATCGTGTTTGTCAATGAAACTAAATTTGACTAAAGTAATACAGGACTTATTTGTTTTTTAGCCTCAATTTGTTTATAATGTTACCAAGAATGACTCGTATAAAGACTTGTGCCCCTTTTGTTTCGAAGATGTTGGCCATTTCTCTAGACACTTACTTAGAAAACACCCAGATGAAGACGAAGTTAAAAAAATTGTAGGAATGTCGTTAAAAGGTCCCGACAGAAGAGCCGCTATAATAGCTTTAAGAAGAAGAGGAAATTTTGTTCTTAATCGGGAAAAAAATAAATTAAAACCTGTTAGAAGGCTAGCCAAAGGTAACGAAAGTATGAATGAAGCACTCGAGAAAGATTATTTTCCTTGCGTGAGCTGTTTGGGGTATTTTAAGAAGCAATACTTGTGGAGGCACCGCAAAAACTGTAAAGCAAATATAATTCAATCCAAAACTGGCCAGGGGTCAAAAATTCAGCATCTTTCTGAGTCTCAAACCTTTTTAGCAAGTACTGGCATTTTGGGTAATTTTTTAACTAAAAGTCGATTAAAAAATGACGTATTTGCAATAATGAGACCAGATAACATCAGTCTGATGGCTAAGACCGATCCTCTGATTTGCTTATATGGCGAGTCTTATTTAAATAAACAAAAACGAAAGCAAATGAATGTTGTTGCTTCCAATAAAATTCGAGAGTTGGCCAGATTAAAAATTGTATTGGCAAAGTCCACCACAATAACAAGCTTAATGCAGGCACTTCGACCAGAAATGTACCTATCAATAGTTGCCGCAGCCAAAATAATTTCTGGTTATGACCCTTCTAATCATAGTTTTAAGGCTTCATCGCTTGCTCTTAATTTTGGAACCACTCTCAAAAAAGTATGCGATCAAGCTAAAAAAGCAATTATAACAAAAAATCCTCTTTTTTCGCAAGAAAATCGAGATGAACAGCTTAAAAACATTACGGAGCTGAAGGAAATGGTATCAGAACATTGGTGCAACGACGTTTCAAGCTTGGCCCATAAAGCTCTCAATGAAAATAAATGGGATAAACCCAAATTATTGCCAATCACTGAGGATGTCCTAGCATTTAATAATTACGCCAAAAAGGCAGCTGACAATGCTTTCGAAAAACTTAAGAACAAAGAAGACACAGCAGAAAATTACAAACTTTTAGCAGAATGTACCTTAGCACTTGTGCTTGTGTTCAACAGAAAACGCATTGGGGAGGTTCAATTTATGACAATCGACTCTTATCAAAAAGATCCTGTAATCCTTAACCAAGAGGAATGTTTAAGTTCCTTAACTGAACTAGAAAAGAAAATGTGCCAACATTTTAAGAGAGTTGTGGTGCTCGGAAAGGGCAGCAAGCCAGTTGCTGTTCTATTTACTACAAAAATGCAAACTTACATAGACTGCTTGATTGAAACACGAATTAACACAAATATAGTACCTCAGAAGAATAAATACTTATTTGCAAATCCTGGTTCGGAGAATCACTGGATGAATGGGTCATCGGTTGTAAGAAAACTAGCTGCAAAATGTGGAGCAAAACAACCGGCACTTTTGACAAGCACTAGGTTTAGAAAGCAGATCGCGACCATACTTCAGTTAATGAACTTTGAGGATAATGAGATGGAGCAGGTAGCTCGTTTTATGGGACACACGGAAAAAACGCATCGAGAATTTTATAGGTAAGATAAAGCTAATTATGAAAGATATAGTTACATAAGAAACTACTACCAGTACATATAATTATAGTGAACGATTTTAGACAAAATTACCAAAAATATCTCGTTTAGTTTTCTCATTTTGTCTATCGATTTTTGTTGCAGAATAACCGAAGATGTTTTCCAAACAGCTAAAGTAGCAAAAGTATTGCTATTGCTAAACACTGGAAAGGGGGCGGAAATAAAGGGAAAAAATTTCAGTGATATTAATATAACCGAAGAATTCATTGACGAAGACGATGATGAAAGAGTACGAGTAGAAGAGGAAGAAATTAATCAGACAGAAATGACTATTATACAACAACAAGAACAAATAACATCTTCAAACGCTGAAGTAATACAGCATATTCAAAAGAAAAAGCAACCAAAAAATTCAAGCAGAAATAATAAAACCAAACGATTGAAGTGGGATAAAAAACAAAAAACACTTGTTGAAAAGCATTTTCGAGGACATATAAAGAACAAAAGGCTTCCTAAAAAAGACGAATGTCTGCAGTTCATTAAACTACACCCTGGCATGTTCAAAGACGAAGAATGGAGCAGAATAAAAACGCTGGTGTACAACACATATCGCATACTTTAACTATCAAATTTAATTGTAGGATAGAATTTTAGTATCTGTCCTTTTGTTTTGTTACTTACACTATTTTACCTAATTAATTAAATTGTTTCTGATAGAATATATATTTTTTACTTTACCTTCTTGCACAGTGAAAGTTACCATTTTAGTTAAATAAAACTTCAAAAATATGAACTGCTTTAAAAATGCTGGAAAAGGTAAAAAATAATTACTATTTTATTAAAATGTTCGAAGGGTCAACGATCAGATATTTAGTAAATATTATTATTTAACATTTATAGTGACTTGATAAAAATGTCAAAAATATCCAGAGCACATGCTGGCTTTCAATCTGAACTTCAACCTAAAAGCATATGTATTTATTTGGTATTGAATGGTAGTGTCAATTTACTAAAAACACATTCATAATCAATTTTTAAAAAATAACACTCGTAAAACTTGAAACTTTTTGTTAAAAAAATAGAATTTGCAAAATATGAAAATAACGCAAATTCAAAACTTTTCAATTTTCCAAACCATCTTATCAAACAAACAACCACTCCAAGTACTTTGTTTATATTTTATTAACTGATAAATTCAATTGCCAGCTGCAGTTTAGTTTTTTGCTGAACACTTAAATTCAGGAAGTATTAGTATGTACTTAGTACTAGTTTCAAAATATAGAGCTGCTTAGTGACCAAAGTTAAAAATGGGTGTTTAATTTAAAATAAAATGAACTGTGTGCTGTTTGTATAGATGGGTACAATGGTGGGCCTGTAAATGCTGTTTACTATTTCAGCCCATATACGCTACTTCCAATATTTCACGTCATAATATAAACTGTGAATCGTATAGATTACTTTTGATTGGACTTATGGCATTGGCAACATTGCAGGGTCGGATAACGTCGACAGTTTGATATTAATTATATACTCGGGCTTGTAAAAGATGTTAAATGTATTGGATCTGTCAAGGTTTATTGCATATAGTGGTAGAGATTTTTCAAGATTTTGTTACCCCTCTGAGGATGCTTTTACTAAGAAGAACATTTAATATGTATTAGTCAGAAACATACTCCTCTAAACCCTTTACTTCACGTGGGTCTGTGGTTGCCTGAGAAACATTTGGGGCTTGCCAACGTCGAATGAACCAATATATATATATATATAGATACAGTAATGGTACAAAGCTGAACCACCCGAGGGTATCTGTATGCACAATTCTGAACCAGCCTGACGGACCTGAACCATATATGTGGTTCAGGTAAGTTTTTCTTTAATAAAAATTTCTTTAAGCTAACAGCATTATTGGTGCAGTCTCTTTCTATTAGCTTAAGACTGGCTTCTTGCGTCTGACTCGGCTTTGCCGGGTTAAAAAGTCACCAGACCGTAGAAATTGCATGATTAAAATGGCTCAGGTTTGATAGATATATATATTTTCAACTTCGAGCGATGTGCGCATTAGGTATTGGCGCTGTTTTGAGTTGTGTATAAAGTATATACTTTTCCCGATAAACCTGAACCAATAGATTTGGCAATACTGTACGTATGCTTTCGTTATTAAAAACCAATCCAAAATAATATATTAAAGGACAAGTTTCATTAGGGAGGTTTTGCAGCACGAGTCCAAAGAACGAGTGTATAAATGACTTAGACTCTGATAGTTGACGAAGTATAGACGTGTTTTCTTAACTACTGTCAGCTTCCTTTATTTTAGCTTTTACTGAAAATGGCAGCCTAGCTGCCGAAATGCATATTTAGGTTCTACTTAAATATTTTGGTGGTAAGGGGTTATTTCTTAGTATTTAAATAACTTATCACACGAGCTTTTTATACTATTTTTTCTCTTTTGTGCCTTTTGAGCCCTTTTTTATAAAAAAATGACATATTTTGACATTTAAAACAAATGATGTATAAACGAACTTATTTGGGTTGGTAACACTGTAAACGAATCAAAATTATGAAAAACCGTCACATTTTCGAAAAAATATTTTCAGACAAAAATTGTTCCCCACCGCGACTTCAGCTGTAATTGCAACTACACCGCACTAAAAAATCTGTAACAAATTTTCTCCTTGAATTTATGCCTGGAGTTTACTAGGCCCAAAAGTTGAAAGTTGTTGAAAATTATTTACTTAAGTTACATTCAAAACTTGTACTGCAATCTGTAACCGAACAGAAGATAAAGCTACAAAACTAATTTAAGAAACGGATAAAATATAAGCAAATTATTTTTACGGTGGGTACACAGGCATACACCGTAGGCTTAAAAATTCAGACAGGGAAGAAATTATCTTTTATTCGCAGTCACAACCTCTGAAAGGTATAAAATGCCAGATATTTAACTCCCATTATCTACGAAAGTTCGCTCGCCAGGATTTGAAACACCCTGTATACGTAAAACGTTTTTGTGAAAGACTACATATTTCCGTAGATAGTTTCTTCTATTTCGTCAAATAAATTTAGTACACTTTCAAATGTGAGCACGATAAGGAGAGGCCATGTACATTTAATGTTCAAAAGGAAATTTGTTGGAGATAACCGAAATAACTGTAAATTACTAAGAAATCAATGTTGAATTCCCTGAAATTTCATCAACTCAAATCAACCTTTGGTTTATCGAGAAATTGGTAACAATGGAGGGTTTATTAAAAAAACTAATGTTAAAGATTGATATTTATTAATACACTATTATAAGTAGGTAAGTAACGTTATTAACTAACTAATATTAAGAACGATATTTATTAAAACGATGTAAGTTAGTAACAAAGGTACATACTATAGTTATATTATTATGTACAATAAACAATGACAACAACTAAAGGTAACCCCTTCCACCAAAATATTTAAGTAAAACCCAAATACGTGTTTGCTGGGGTTTATTTAAATATTTTGGTGGAAGGGGTTACCTTTAGTTGTTATACCTATTCCACCGTCTCCATTTATTCCAAACAATGACAAATACATACGTCAAAAATAAAAGTAAGTATGTAATAAAAAGTTGAAAAAACTTCAGTGTAAATATTATACACTACCGCTTTGATTGTTGTCCACTTTTTATCTTTGAATATCTTGGGGTAAGTATCAATTAGCTCCTCAACTTCGTCCCTCTTAGGCGGTACCTTGGTTTTAATGTGCTTTGCAAAGTAAGTGGCTATGATTTTCTTATGATTGTCATCCCAATAAATTCTCTGATCTTGTCGTTTTACTCATTTTTGTATTTTTCAATCATCTTGCTTACTTTCACTTGCTAGTTTCGAATTTTGCCTTTCAGATATATCTATAAATTCTTGATGTGGTTCATCTTCTCCAACAAGCAGCTCATCGAACGGTTCTTGGTCATTTTCCAAAGGCCCCATATCAATGTTGATGTCATCAAGTTGCATACCTTTAAATTGCTCCGCTCCCCCTTGTGACATTAGTAGGAAAAATTTACACACCTTTGCGGTCTGATACAAATTATCTGCCAATCTATAAAAATTATAATGTGTATTCAAAGTATCCCCCATGAAATTTGATAGCTGCTCGAAATTTTTTTTAGAAAAGTTAACTAATTGGGTCCCGGTGGCAAGATGTTTCCTTAGCTTTGTTGCACTTATACTGGAGGGGTTGTCTATACCACATTTTTGCGCATACTTATATAAAAGTTTGTTTCCGTCCACACAAATATAATCATTACTAGTAATAAAATTGTTTCGAATTTCCACTAAATAATCAAAATATTTTTTCATATCATGTGAGAGCAGTAATGGGACCCCGCGACCTCCTATACCTCTAATCACAATACGGCTGTAGGAATTTGAAAGTATTTTCTCCGTTTCTGTAAGACAGTTCTGGAATTCGTTTTCCGCTTGGTCGTCGAAATTAACAGATTGGTATGTCTGCACTTTTAATTGCGCTACTTCTCCCAGTCTTCTTCTATTTAGTAAAATAATTTGACAATACAGTACTTCTTTAATGAGGGTACTATAAGCTGAGGAATCAGTTGCATGTAATTTTTAGATGGTTATACTTTTCATGCAACATTGTAAAAACTCATTCAATTTTTTTAAGTCTGATTTGAGGGAAATTAGCTCAGTTTTGTTCCATTGCTTTTCTTTTAAATTTGTTGCAGCGTGGGCGGATATCTCGTTAGGCCACTGAGACTCAATAAGTGTTTTCAAAATTTTTAGTCCTTTCCATTGGTCATTTGTATCAGACTGCTGTAGGAGATGAATGTAGGCTAGATCACAGCATTTCTTAAGAAGTGTACCGAAATTCATAACTAAAGTTGGAGATTCGTACTTATCCAGGTCGGGATGATAACAAGCCAGTTTTGAAACCCCATCAACGATAAGACTGAAATGACATGGACGCAGCACATCAATTAGCTCTTTTATAGATTCATTTTTCAGCCGGCAAATTGCAACAGTTTAGCTAATCGCCTCATATTTTGCCTAACAAAGTCTAAATTTCCTTTGCTTTTTCTGCCCTTTTTCATAGTTGCATACCAGAAAATCTTTTTTTACCACCATATTTACATCATCAGATCGCATTCGTGGAAATAACTCTTTCTTTAATAGCTCATCATGTTTTAAGAATGTACCCAGTAAAAGGGTGGTATGGCCATAACTTTGAGAGGTTTGTCTTCTGACTTTTTTTTTAAATTCTCGATTTTAGAACAACGCTTTGTATGCCTATATAAGAACCTTTTCTTATAAAATCCAAAACAGTGTGCACAAGGAAGGTACTCTCCTGGCGATGATCCACAACTTGCTGATACTTTCACTGGTCGAAGTGTGACGTTTGCTCTGTTTTGGATGAAATTTCCTCGTTTCCTTAAAGTTTACAACGATGTTTTTCTATTTTTAGAATTTGCAACAAATGATAATATACGTTGAACATCAACTTCAGCTGCATGCCAGGTAAACAAAATTTCGTTTGTAATATTGCACTGTCGCTCACGAGGGGGCACCTCCAATGATAATATTGTTTATCACATCCTGCCGGCTGTGAATCATTATGAAGCATTTGTAAGATGACCTCGTTATCAAATAAATACAATTTATTTGTTGTAATGTACAATTAATTCATTTCAGAAATATCCACCTTAAAATACTGAAATGAAAATGCAGAACTTTCTGAAATCTTAATTTTGTATCATTTCCGGCAAACTGATAACAGTAACATAATCCTCGAGTAAATAAAAACTATAAATAACTTTGTATTAACTGTGGCAACGCTGGAATGGTTCAGAACAATTCGTTCAACTATATAAAATTGTATATTTTGGCTCAGGTTGGTGCGAAAATATACTGGTTCAACATGGTGTGGTTAATATGATAATATGAGTAATTCCAACTTCTTTATTTCTATGTATATGTTACAGATTTGGTTCTCCCACCCCATATATACACCCGAATATGCAATTCATTTTTTTCTATTTTTTCTACAAATAGCTGGAGCAGGATAGTATGGAATACCTAATGGTTCAGGTTTAATAGAAGGATGTATATATAGAAATGCATCCTATTCCTATAACAAAGTTCTTTTCACAGCTCGGTGGTTACTACACAAGACGAGGAAATTTTTGACTGGGAAAGGGGTTATAGTCAACACCAATCTCAGTACTTGGGCAACGATTTCAAGAGCTATTAATGGTTTGTTGAAATAAAACCACTTGATGCTAAGGTCGACGTTTCGATATTTATTTGTATCTTTATCAAGACCTAACAACTTGTGGTACAAGACCAGAAAGGCACATGTAGTTCACAAAACATGTGACCAGATTTCAAATTTTAAATTTACAAGAGCAAAAACTGAACGAAGCAGCATATCACACAACAAAAAGTAATGCTAGATTTCCTGTCACCAGGTTACATGTTAAAAATTTACAAATACATTTAAAATTAATTAATTACTACAATTTTTATTGGTTTTAAGCCATAATGGCCGTCAATTTGATAAAATTGTTTAAACCCGACAAGGAAACATTCTAGCATTACTTTTTGTTGTGTGATATGCTGCTTCGTTCAGTTTTTGCTCTTGTAAATTTAAAATTTGAAATCTGGTCACATGTTTTGTGAACTACATGTGCCTTTCTGGTCTTGTACCACAAGTTGTTAGGTCTTGATAAAGATACAAATAAATATCGAAACGTCGACCTTAGCATCAAGTGGTTTTATTTCAACAAACCATTAATAGATCTTGAAATCGTTGCCCAAGTACTGAGATTGGTGTTGACTATAACCCCTTTCCCAGTCAAAAATTTCCTCGCCTTGTGTAGTAACCACCGAGCTGTGAAAAGGACTTTGTTATAGGAATAGGATGCATTTCTACCAAATAATCAACAGGGAATATGGACATATATATATATATATATATATATATATATTACAATGGCTATATAAGCTACACGTTGGACTATCCATATATTTTATGAAATGTAATGTACCACTTTACACTAGCCCTTTATTAATGCAATGCTCTTTCTAATTAAATAATAATTGCTTTTTAAAATCAAGTTCTCTTATCTCAGGTGGTTCGCCAAATCAAGATCTCTATTAATTGAATTTTAATATAACAGTTAATGACATTTTCTGTCAAACCGATTTTCAAAACTCATCAAGCCAGGTATTGACAATTGTATATTATCTTAACACACATATTAATCAATTCTCCTAAGTAAGTAATAAATCAAGTCTATTTGAACACCTTCTTGTACTAATTGTTAATTAAAAAACTTTAATTAACACTTTACACAAACCTTAATACTTTCTCTTGCTTTTTCTGCCAAACTCCAACCAACAACGGATCCCAATATCAACTTATCCAAATCAATTAGTTACTTGTAAGAATCTCTAATAATATCTTGTATACTCTCCAATCTAAATATATTCAATTAATATAACCTTCTGTATGTTTATTTCCAATTGACTGTACTTGTATAATCTCTTGACCGATTATGTAACTCCATAAGTTCCATTTGTTTAAGAACTTTTTTATATTTGTATTTACCAAAATAATAGAAATTTAGGCATAACTTTCTAGTTTTATTTACAAAATGCTTTAATTCAGAAAATACATGTCTGTTATTTATGAGTTGTTTATATAACTAATTTAAACTAAATTTTCATTCATGTTAGATACAATTCTTATTGCCCACTTATTTTTTTAAATATCCTATTAATACAGGCTATTAATTATTATCATTCTAACAAATACATTTGTAACCTTGGCTTGAACTTTATTAAAATTTTCTGTAACCATTAAATTAGTATTCACTTAATATCAAAATCTCCTCTCTCATTGTCTCAATTAAATTTGTTAATAATATTTAAAATTTAACACCTATCAAGATTTAATTATAGCAATCTTGCAAATTTATTCATTTTAAATATTTTTTTTCGAAAACTCTCATCAAATGTTAGAATTTGAGCATGCCAGAGTACTTGCCAGAATACCTCATTACTTCCCGCGAGTGATACGTGAAGCCATAGAAATAGAAAAACATCAAAATAATATCAACAGGGAAGATGGCTTTAAGCTTAGTAAAAGGTGGACCCCTGTGATACACGATCTAAAGCATTACAACCACTCTGCCTCATACGGCCACGCCCCACGGATTACGTTGCACTCGGATGACCAACCAGCGTTACGCCACCTCGCGCGCCTGGCACAGACGACTATAAATAGCTCCACACCGACCTTCGGTTCTTAGTGCGACTTTCACTCTGATTATGCAAGCTGCAAGGTCTTGCGAAACGTTAGTGAATATGGATGCACAAACAGCAAAACGGCCAAATCTGCCTAAGTATCCTCGTTCTCAAGATACTCAAACAACACGAGCCACCAAAAAGCATGGCCATCGCGCGGGTTTTTGCTCGACTTCACAAGGTGCAAGGCACATTAAGCCAGAAAATTCTGGGTGTTCATATACAAATACTACGCGGTCTAAGCCGAAATTCTATGCTAAGAAGAATATTTAATTATTATTTATTATACCTTCAATCCATTTTTAAATCGTCTCTGGCTCTTTTTAGCTCAGCAACAATTCTTTATCTTGGCAGCCCACATTAGGTACTGAAACCAAGTTTTAATTACACCTTATTGTTGAATTATTATTAATTTTTCATTACAAAATTCACATTTAAAAATACTCAGTACAAAATTCTAACATCTCGTTTATATTTTCTGTCACTTTTAACATTCAACATTCTGCTTGTAGTATAGAGTTTCCTTTTATTTACTGATAACAAATCTCTTCATTTACTTTCATTCCGTTTGCCTGTAAAACGTATAAATATTTCATATTATTCCATCCTTCATTATTAAAACTATCGTACTATTATTAATTAGCAAAATATTTCCAATTACTTTAAATTGACCTTTCTAAATTGTTAAAAATGTGATGTTTCCTATAAATTTAACTTCTTATGTAACTGTATTATGAACAACAAACATTAACAATGACTATTTAACATATTTACACGTCCGAGTTTATTTTCGTTATCTTAATATTCATTTGAAAATAATTTTCTGCCATAACTTAGCATTATAATAGTATGTCTTCTCATCTGTTATTTCTTCAAAATTGTCTTTTAGTCGTCTTGGTTTAACTTTATTCATCTTTGTCTTCTCCGTATGCTTATTTATTTTAATTATGTCACATCCTCGGGAATTTCCAATTTTATTTACTTTAATTATGCAACCTCTTGCAATTCTATTTATTTTATGAACTCTATTATATCTTCTTAAATATTTACTGCTAACATTCTTTGCAGCATTAATCATCGTATTACCTCTAACAACATTTATTTCTTTGTAATTGTACTTCTTCTCATTATCTGGTTCTGGTGCCTGATTAAATTTCTTTATTTCCACTGTTGTGGTAAACAAATTACCTATAATAACATATTCCTCGTCATTTCTGTATTCTCCATTCTGTTTTTCTTCCTCGTTCTTTTCCTCAGAGTCATCTTCCATATCTGCACAAGTATCTAACATTTGATTTATTTCATTAGTTCCAAATAATAATGTTTGTTCTAATTCTTCCAAAATTAATTTGTTTTCATTGGTATTGTTCCGAAATCTAACTTAAAATTTTGGCAACATGTCTGTTTGTATTCCAATATAATTACTTCTTTGGTTACTGTTTAACATTTCCGTTCCATCTTGCATCCTTTTCAATGTATCTTCTACCTCTTTAATATTTGTTAAATGATTTTCGTTTAACACATTAACTCTGCTTACGTTATTATTAATTTCTTCTTGCATTTCAGCTTGATTTTTATTTACCTTATCATCAATCAATTGTATTTTTTTATGCACATCTTTATTTTGACTTTGTATGTCCTTTAGTTTTTCATCTACCTCTTCGTTACTCCTTACTAACTTATCTTCCATAATTTTTGTTAAAATGTCCTCTAGTTGTTTGTGTTCCTCCTATCTTTCTCCTCTCACCTCATTCTTAATTTCATCTTTATAACTTCCTAATGTATCACTAATCTTATTTATTTGTGCTTGCAATTCTTGCTTATTCTGGAGTTGTACTTTTTTAAAATCTTCTCTTAATTCCTTCATTATATTTTCCATTTTATCTGCTTGGTCTTTTTGTTCTTGTACCTTGTCTGCAGTACACCGAATTGCGTCTCGAAGGAAGTTAGGTTACTTCCCTTTCCTCTGCATATTGCTTACTTTCCTCAGCAGTTCTTTCAATTGTTGCTTGTAAATCTTTCCTCAACTCTGCTGCATTTTTTTCTGCATCCTTCTTTGTTTCATCTATTGAATTCTGCAATCTGTTTTCCATTCCCTGTACATCTTCCTTATTTGATTGTAAATTTTCTTGCAATAGTTGTTGCACCATCACCATGAACTTCTCTAACTCATCTATATTTGTTTTTTGTTCTTCTACTTGTAATCTTACCTGATCACCTTGTTGTATTTCCTCCACTTCACCTTCAGGACCACTCATTACCATTTCCAATTCTTTTTGTTCTACGTCTTTTTCCTCTTCAGTCTTCTTGCTTTTCCTTGTAACTCTTTTGTCTGCCATATTTTAGTTTAATTTTTCAAATGTACTTTTGATTACTAACCTTTATATTCAATTATAAATATTTACTAGCAGTCCAGTGAGACAAATGTCTCATTTAATAAAACAAAAAAGACCGTTTTGCAAATAGAACGCGTATTCACCACACGTACGTATATGACGTCATTGTTGGTAGCAAACTACCAGTAGCATTCGCCTTGATAAAATTTGCCTAGAATCTAACCTAAAAAGTTAGGATTATAATTAAGATAATAATTAGTGTTAGAGACTGAAATTCGGTTCCTGACCTGACATGACCATTCCAAACATATAACTTTCATAAGTTTTTGCTCTATCTCTTACGGTTTGGCTGCTGAAACAGCGTCCCCGACAGACAAAACAGCGTCCCGGACAGACACGTCTATTAGATAAATGATATTTTATTCTCAAACTGACCCTTTATAATATTCTTTAGTTACTTTTATTGATTGTCCTATTCTATTTCTTTATTTTTCTCAAAAAGAAATTAATTATGATACGTTTTTAAATTATGATTGTTTTATTACAATATTATTCCTTAATTCACAATTGTTAATACCAAATTAACCATAAACTTGGTTTATCAGTTACAATTAAATCTCTTTATTTTTATTATGTCAATATCCCCACTTTACTGGCGACATGTGTTATAAATGTCAAGCAACATGGTTTTAAAAACCCCTTGTTTGGACACCATATATTATATTCAGTAATGTTATAAACAAACTGATTAACAATCACTATAAGCCCCACGTTTTTGGGCCGCCAATATTTTTATACAATGGCTTTATAAGCTACACGTTGGACTATCCATATATTTTATGAAATGTAATGCACCACTTTAAACAAGCCCTTTATTAATGCAATGCCCTTTCTAATTAAATATTAATTCCTTTTTTAAAATCAAGTTATCTTATCTCAGGTGGTTCGCCAAATCAAGATCTCTATTAATTGAATTTTAATATTACAGTTAATGAAATTTTCTGTCAAACCGATTTTCAAAACTCATCAAGCCAGGTATTGACAATTCTATATTATCTTAACACACATATTAATCAATTCTTCTAAGTAAGTAATAAATCAAGTCTATTTGAACACCTTCTTGTACTAATTGTTATTTAAAAACCTTTAATTAACACATTACACAAACCTTAATACTTTCTCTTGCTTTTTCTGCCAAACTCCTACCAACAACGGATCCCAATATCGTCAGACTACAAAATTTATTGCTCACTCCTCAAACAGTGGCACCCAGGATGGCACCTGAACCCCTTTGACTGCATCCATCCAGAATATCACTCGCACTGCTTCCAGAATCCAATCCTCCCTCCTTGCAAACGTCACCATCAAAGCATTCAACCTCTGGTAAGTTCCAATCTTATGAAGTTCCAAATCTAACCTTGTTCCTTTTTATAGCTATTCCGATGTCTACAGCAACACTTACAACTTATCCAAATCAATTAGTTACTTGTAAGAATCTCCAATAATATTTTGTATACTCTCCAATCCAAATATATTCAATTAATATAACCTTCTGTATGTTTATTTCCAATTGACTGTACTTGTATAATCTCTTGGCCGATTATGTACCTCCATAAGTTCCAATTAACATTTTGATTTGATCTCACCACGTAGATTTGTTTAAGACCCTTTTTAAATTTGTATTTACCAAAATAATAGAAATTTAGGCATAACTTTCTAGTTTTATTTACAAAATGCTTTAATTCAGAAAATACATGTCTGTTTTTATGAGTTGTTTATATAACTAATTTAAACAAAATTTACATTCATGTTAGATACAATTCTTATTGCACACTTATTTTTTTAAATATCCTATTATTACATGCTATTAATTATTATCATTCTAACAAATACATTTGTCAATTGTAACTTTGGCTTGAACTTTAACTTTATTAAAATTTTCTGTAACCATTAAATTAGTATTCAATTAATATCAAAATCGCTCTCATTGTCTAAATTAAATTTATTAATAATGTTTAAAATTTAACACCCATCAAGATTTAGTTATAGCAATCTTGCAAATTTATTCGTTTTAAATATTTTTTTATTGTATTTGATTACACTGTCTCATGTATCATAACAATATACATAAATAAACGGTACCGATTTGACCAAATAGCATAAATATAGGTGAGGGTAGTAACTCACAAAAAAAAAAAAGGTGCAACATAAACATCTACAAAAGGGACGAGCTGCGTAAATAAAATTAATTTTACAGCAATATATGCATAAATAAAAATAAAATTAGTTTTAAAGCAATAGCTATCAAGTTAAAGCCTAACTTAAGGTTACCCACTAAAAGATAAGAACAAAAAAAGGAAGCTCCGTGAGGCGGAGATTCAAACAAAGCCGACCGCGTTGGAATAATTCCGGCAAACAAATAACGGAAAATGTATAAATTAACATGCACCCTGTTAGGCAGAGTGGCTCGGGACAGAGCGATGCAAGCAGCAGGCTAACATAGATACCGATCGTTAGCTCTATCTGACGCTATGACGGTACTCAAGATTTAGAAGGGGCGAAATTTCTTCAAATTGTATGGTCATACAGGGGTCGAAGAGATTTCTACCGCAAACGCATTATGCTTTTGATCACGTTTCAAGTAAACGGCTTGTATGCGCTCCTAACAAAATAATAACCTAGGATATGAATTACTCAGATTTTGGCAGTTAAGCAACCGCGGGTGATACAGTAACCACAGCCAATAATTCTGACGCAGCGAATTGATCTAGCAAGTAACCTACAAATAATGATCTCGTGGTTAAATGCCAAGA